>CAKAOJ020000036.1:1460000-1702500 GCA_916701645.2 Sebastolobus alascanus | reverse complement strand
TTCTACTACAGTATGTACAGTCACACACACACCATAACATAATAAACACTATTATAAACACACACCAGCCTATATTATGGTCTGTTCTTGGTATTCTGCCAGTTCTCTTGAACACTGTGATGTGTTTGAACATGTTGCCATGTCTAACAGAAACTAATTGTCTCTGGGTTATCTTACACACAGTACACACGTGTTGTCCTTCAGCCAGCACACAGAACTCATAACATACCTGAAGCATTAATCCACCATCAGCTCTTCTTAAAGATTTATACTGGAGCTGTTTGGCCTTTAGAAACAGCAGAGCACACACACATCTCAACTGGGACATTTATAAACTAAGAAAAGCTGATTACTCATCAACATCTCTACATTTGTCCTGTTAGAATTACTTATCTAATGAATGTGTTTTCAATAATAACATAATAATATTGATTCACATATCCATATGATGATATTAAAGTAAAGGTTAGCCAGGTCTCCCTCACATTAAGGCTGTTTTAGACAAGTTTAATCACCATAGAAGAAGAGATTTGTACTCGTTTCGGTTTACAAATGTACCCAGTCAGTGTTTAGTGCAGCTAGTTCTCCACCAGATATAACAGTAGTAGGGTCGTCCAGTTAAAAAATGAAGTAGTAGAGTTTCCTGGTGGATGACTTTGTAACATGAACGCTGTAATTCAACTGTTTTTCCTTGAAATTGTCATTATGGAAGATTAACTGATTGCCACTGTGATAACTTTCCAGAGTCGTAATATCCTGTTCTATAGTAGAATAAACTGCTGATAATAAGCCTTCAGACTGGTGGCCTTCCTTCCTTTGGATCATATTCCATCCTCACACTAGTAAAAAAACACGTCCAAACCAACGCAGCAGCTGTGTTTTTTTTTATCTGAACCAACTTGGGATACCAACCAGGCAAACTCTTGACCCCCAGGAGCCCAACGTGATTGAGTGAAACTGTTAATACTAAATAGGGCTGTCCAAGGTAACACGATAATAAGGCGTTAACGTCAATAATTTCTGTAACGCATTAACACAACTTGTGGCTCAGTTTTAAAGTTAGAGTGAAGATACTGGTATCATATGAAACTAGAAAAAAACCTAATGAATCCATCGGTACCAACCATGTCATAGAGCTTATGGCGAAGGAGGTTAAATAACGCTCCAAACTTGCGCTAAATTATGGTGAGGAAAAACTGTCCATGGCCATTTTCAAAATTTTCAAAAAGTTTTTTTCTTGTAAATTTATGACTTTATAATTTTGCAAATTTGTGATTTTTCTTTTTCCGTAAATTTGCCACTTTAATCTCAAAGAATATCCAAGTTTTCTTTTTTTTTTGCGTAAATTTACGACTTTAATCTAACTAAAATTCTGAGTTTTTCTCTGAATATTACCCCCCTCCCCCCGGCTCCATAATTATTTATTTCTTTTTTCTTATATTGGCCTTAATACGTTATCGTATTCAAGATAGAAAAACACAGAACCAAATGAAAACAGTCCTCCTTGGGTTGTTAAGTGCTTAGAATAATGAAAATTGGGCCGTAACGTATATAAAATGTATTGAAGGGGCATTTCTATTGAAGGTGACACTCTGTGTCCACACCAAACACGAAGGAGGAAGTCATCAAACCATGAGAACCTTTATGAAAAGTACGCAGGTTAATGACATGCTGAATGTATTAGCGTTAGCTCTGTCGCTAGTTTAATCCAACTGCAGCTGCATGTTTATCAGCCCCGGAGAGAGGCGACCTGCCTCGAGTCAAGGTAGTGTGACTATTCTGTTTGTTTGTGTTGATTGTGTTGTTGTATGGATGGTATCCATAGCAACAGGGTCATCAGGTGCCCCAGGAAAGGACGCGTCTAGATGATGTTTAGGCACCTTCAAGGGATGTTTTTTACTCTTTTATATCTCTGACTGTGGTTTATTCAAAGATTTAATCATTAATGTCACATGATGTCAACTGGAGCTTAATGAGGTTCATTTAATCACACTGAGACGCATTCCTCTGGGACACACACACACACACACACACACACACACGCACACACATAGAGAGCTGTCCCAAAGCTTGTACAGTATCACGAGTCTTAGTCAAGCTGGAGTCATGAGGCTGCATGTATCCTCAGAGAGACCTAAAGCTTCAGACGAACACAGAGAGACAGACATCCAGGGGACATTATAGAGAGTTATCTTATATCTTTAGGAAAAGTCACTAACTGATAAAATCTGCTCATATGACCATAAATGTGAATATACAGTGTGTCTTTTAACCTCAACATCGATACTGTTTTGGTGCTCTCTCAAACATGTCTGATCACTGGATATCAAAAACTGTCAAGTATTAAAATATGGTATAAAGTACATAGTCAGATATGTGATCTTATTTACTTATTCTTTGATGAGAGAAAACCCAAATTAAATCAAAATTTTGCAAAACATTTAAAATTTAGAAAATTATAGGAAAAATTTCAAGTGACGCCCAGCCTTAATTTAAATGTAAAGCAAAAGTTTGGGTGCAAAAAAACAAGATGGCGAGGGCCAAAAACCAAGATAGAAACTGCCAAAAACCAAGATTGCGACAACCATAAGTCGATGGCCAAAAACAAAGATGGTGACGGCCAAAAACCAAAATGGTGTCGCCCAAAATCCAAGATGGCGACTGCAAACACCAAGATGGTGACGGACAAAAACCAAGATGGCGACAGCCAAAATGCCGACCTCGAGGCTTCAAAATTGTAATCCAGAAACCAATGGGAGACGTCACTTTAGCGACGTCGTCTTCTTATATACAGTCTCTCTTATTGGGCCAAGTTTCATGTTTCTAGCTCATTACACCTAACAGGAATTTTAGCCCCCTAAAAGTTGAGTCTACATCCTGGGAAGAAGAAAGAACTGTTGTGTGTATTTGTGTAATAAAATGGTTGAGGAATGTGTATATAATGTTAATATTGATCAAACACACTAACACTTCAACAAGAAGTGAAAAAGGCTCAAAGCGTTGTGAGGTAAACTGAAGCAGCTCTGTCCAACTGATTTATTTTATATCAGTCTATTAACAAATATAATAAAAGGCTGTTCATCTGTTGTGTGATGAATGTAAGTGTGTGTGTGTGTGTGTGTGTGTGTGTGTGTGTGTGTGACGGGGTGTTTTCTCATCTCTCATCCTGTTTGTGAGGAAATGGAGACGTCTCCTTACTAAGTTTAATTCTGCCGTGTGGAGCTCGCCACTGATTTATGTCACAGACGTTCCACAGACGCTTGACCTCCACACTTCAAACTGTGATTTATAAACGTCATTAGACGTGTTACATGAGCTCAGACTGCAGCGTTTACACCTTTACGCTGTGTGTCAGCACTCAAATGTGCTGAATTCTGCTTTATATATATATAATATTTCTTATCTTGTTTCTGTTGCTGTGAAAAGTTGAGTTTGATCTGACAACATCTGTTTTGTACTGTAAGCGACATACAGCAGATTAATGAGTGATATCGGGGGGGGGGACGACACCTGTGGAGACATCCCTCCGTCCCTCTTCCCTCCACTCTCTGGGAAGTAAACTTGGACAGTGAAAACAGGAAGTAGGGCCTACCGTGTGACTCAAACACACTGGCTCTAATATTAGCCTCTCACACATAGAGCCCTGCCCCCCCGTTTCCTCCGGTCCACAGAGAGGACACCCCTCTACTGAGTGCAGCCCTCAGGGAAACCGGGTCAAGAGGAGACCAGGCCTGAGCGCTTCCTCTACTCCGAGAGTTTACTGAGGATCAGGAAAACAAACTGGACCGCAATGAAAAGTGTCTTTAACACCGGGTTATGATGGTCACTGTGTCAGATTAATGAGTCATAAAATCTTAACTGGTCCAGGATCAGTTAAAGCTCGCCGTCTATAATCGGGCAGATATCGTGTAGTCTGGGTATCGCCAGTACCAAGTAGTATCCCAACTTCTCCAGTCAAACAATACTTGCAATCCATCGTTTTTGTGTCCATATCTAGAAAAAATGACTATTTGTTTGTTTTTTGCTCGCAGCCACCGCAAGTGTGATTTGATTTTTTTATTACCATACAGTAGTAGAAGTATGGCTATACTACACACCTGTTGCATCTGATAAAAATAGATGTGTTTGTGGTGGCATTTACGCAACTGAATACTTCCATTCACATGATGAAGTTGAAAAAAAGGTATCAAATGAAGTTGGTATCGGTATCACTTTAAGGTTACTGGTATTGTATAATTTTAAGTAGGGCTTAATCACACATTATTTATCTGTTAAAAATGTACCTTAAAGGGAGATTTGTCAGGTATTTAATACTCTTATCAACATGGGAGTGGGCAAATATTCTGCTTTATGCAAATGTATGTATATATTTATTATTGTAAATCAATTAACAACACAAAACAATGACAGATATTGTCCAGAAACCCTCACATGTACTGCATTTAGCATAAAACAATATGCTCAAATCATAACATAGCAAACTGCAGCCCAACAGGCAACAACAGCTGTCAGTGTGTCAGTGTGCTGACTTGACTATGACTTGCCCCAAACTGCATGTGATTATCATAAAGTGGGCATGTCTGTAAAGGGGAGACTCGTGGGTACCCATAGAACCCATTTACATTCACATATCTGGAGGTCAGAGGTCAAGGGACCCCTTTGAAAATGGACATAACAGTTTTTTCTCGCCAAAATTTAGCACAACTTCTGAGTATCTACGTCGCTGTATCGTTGCCTCACTAAAAACAACAATCAGTTACGTGAAGCGTCTCTTTTCACCTGAGTGTTACAGTGTAGGATGTGTGTTGATAGTGAAGTACTTGTATGCAGACCACTTAGTCCGATGAACTTACTGATGAGAAGATGAGAGGAGCTCTGACTGATCCCTCCCTCATCAAGTTCCCTCCAATCAGATATCAGGTAAATATGAAAGATACCGATCTGAGTCTGCTCAGACGGAGCAGAGGAGACGTCGCGGTTTCAAGAGGGGAATTATCACGTTGTCAGATTACTGCAACCGGTTACATCACGCTTTATATTTACAGTAACTTCGCTCCACTTCACCTGACATTTATTCCCAGTGTTGGAGTCTAAAACAAAGACTGCTGTTAGCCGTGGACTCGTTTTAGTCCAGACCTCCCTGGAGCAGAGCTAGTCCTGATCTTAGCTGTGTGTGACCTTGGATAATATAATAAAGATACGATTACTGACAGTATCACCAAGTCAATATCTCCCTTTAAGGTACATTTTGAACAAATAAAAAATGTGAGATTGACAATCATGCTATTAATAATTCAATATTTTAATCGATTGACAGCCCCAGTTAATAGTTAAAGTGCTCTCCTGTGTTATTTGAAGCCTATATAGTCGGGTATCAGTCAGGATGCTCATAAATATTATACAGAGACACATTATGAATTTATACACTTAACAAAAGATACTAGGAGATTTGGGGTTTTTGGGTCCGCCCCGAGAGAATTTGAAGGTTTTTGACTTAAAACTGTGCAATTATGCATCATTTTAGACCATTATTATTACTACTAGTTAAATGATTATTTTATTATTTATCTCAGCCTTCGTCTGAACATTTAATTCTTCTGTAAATGTTTGCCCTAAAAAGCAGATTCAGAAAACTTTCAAATAATGTTTCATTAAC
This sequence comes from Sebastolobus alascanus, assembly GCA_916701645.2. NCBI lineage: Eukaryota > Metazoa > Chordata > Actinopteri > Perciformes > Sebastidae > Sebastolobus > Sebastolobus alascanus. The sequence continues at coordinate 1,696,844 of CAKAOJ020000036.1, read as the reverse complement.
TATATTTGTTCATAAATTTAAAAAAAAGTTATGACGAACAGTTCACTAATTATTTTTTAAAAAGGGAGTCAACATTGTATCTATAAATTACACCCGTGCCGTGCGTCAGCTTGTCCAGATTTATGTTCATACGGTTTATGGGGCGCGGCACATAAACGCCGTAATGAATCTCACAGAGAACCTGATATGGAGATGGCAGAGGAGAGTACCGGCAGCTTGAGAGAAGAACCGGTACACAAGAAAAAATCACGGTACGCCGAGGAGTAAAATGTATAAGTGCCGGTACCGAGTACCGGTGAGTACCGGCCCACTTTGAGCACTGTATCTTACATTATTGTTCTTCACGCATGCTTGAATAATTAGCTCAAATATCAGGGATGTGGATTTACTGTGTGAATATGGGTGAGACCTGCTCGGCCGGTATCATTTTGTGCTGAAGATGATTATCGACCGGTCGTGTTCAGACTTGCAGCAGAACGGCGACATTATGACTTTTAGTTTTGAAAGGTTCTTTGTTGTACTTGTCACAACAACATGAGTTTAAAGTTTCTGTTCACACGCTGCTGTTAACTGAAATATCTGCTGATGAGAAGTCCTAACAAACACCAACTGATGCTTCTATATTTACAAGCCTCACGTTGCTCACGGTGTTATTGGAGTTAACATGGATAATAAGAGTATTGTCTGCACGGCTCTTGGGCCACTCTGTGTGAGTGTCTCTGAGAATAGTTTGTTTGTGCTAAAACAGATTAAAAAAAGGAAAACATCCTCAGAAGAGATGGAGTATAAACTGGGTGTGAAAGCAGCATTCAGAGACACAAACTCTGCCCTAACGGTGTGTTCACACCAAGAGCGAAGCAAAGTTTTCGTGCAGCGCGATTATATATAAAGTCAGTGCCATGAGGCGAATAGACGCAAATTCACGCCAGGGATTGGACTCCATTTTGGATCCTTGACATGAAAACGTTTGAGATTTCTCTCAAAATCTATATGCTGGATTTTTCTAACTTCCTTTTATGTCCATCGCTCACTTAATGCTCCTCTGGGAAGCAGCCGGGCAAGAGTTTACTAAATAAATAAGTAAATAGTTATAATAGTATGAATATTTATAATATTTTTATTGTTCAACACAAGACATTTCAGTAGAGACATTAAATATGACAATAGAATATAAATAATATAGTTTTACTTTTGTACGGCTCTTTGTAGGCGAACGTTTTACTGCCGTCTGGTAGTCGCTTTCAGTCCAAAATGGCGGAAGAGTAGCTTTGCTGCTGGAACAACCATTTGACTTTCACTTCTTATGAATATACATTCTTTGTCTGTACTCTGAACGAGCTTTAGCTGTTTGTTTGAGAGGGATGCACATCTATCCCCCCACGTTGTGTGAAAGGGAGAAGGTGAGAACTACATGATATAAATGAAATATGAGACAATAACAATGTGCTGACTGACGATAACCTCTGTCCCTGTGTGAAGTTACTGGAACACTTGTTATGTTGTCACAGACGGGTAATAAATAATAAACTATAGCTGAGTCACCTGTATTCTCCTAAACATACCACATGTTCCTTTACGTCTTTCATATCTACATAGATAAGAAAAAAAAAGAAAAGCTTTTGCATGGGAACTTACCAGATAAAAATCTGCAACCCAAAAATAACAACTAAATCCAGCCTTGTCAGAAAAACTGTTTCACAATCTGGTTTTGGGCCGAATGAAAATTTAATATTTTATTAGCCCGCTAATGTTTATTTCACTCAAAACTAAATTTTCCCAGTCTTATTAGTCAATCCAGCAGCGTATTGGTAAGGAAATGTTGCTCTGTGAGGTAGACTGGAGGCTTTGGAGGAGACTAGAAGACACTTTAACCCTCTGAGACCCACAATAGACCTGTTTTTGTCTTCTTTAGGGGGCTACAGGGGGTTTTTAGGCGGAGATAGCAGGCCAACAGTAGATGTCACATAGAAGTGGTGTAGATCATCTGAAAGCTGGGAACCTGGAGATTCATTTGAGATGCAGCTCAGCACTAGAACATGATGATAGAAGTATTTGATGGTCATCCCCATGCTCTATTATGTCTCATAAGTTGTTGCAGCAATTTTTGAGTTGATACCATTTGTTACACAGATTTGGTGCTAAATTTAACATTTTTTTACCACTGGAGAATTGATAAAAATGATCAATAATCCCTCCAAAATACAACATTAAGACACCAAGACCTCGAGGAACATCATAGAAAAAGACATGTTGTGATTTGGGATCAAACACTTTTGACATTTGGAGATTTCTGCAAGAATCGCAATTTTTGGCGATTGGATGGCGAGCACTTCTGTTGTGTAAACTGCTCAGAAACGCCCTTATTGTCAATATACGTAGGGAAGCCATCCATCCTCTGAATGCTCTAGGTCTCTAGTTTGATCCATCCATCCTCTGAATGCTCTAGGTCTCTAGTTTGATCCATCCATCCTCTGAATGCTCTAGGTCTCTAGTTTGTGGCTGTAAAGTTTCACGAGGCTGTGATTATCCCAGAGGTCACCACAGGTCATTTTATACAGTGAGGTCAAGTTTAAAAAAAATGGTCTCACTACAATGAAATGGTTACTATGGGGACTAACATCATCACACATGAATACAGTTGGGCTCATTGGATCCACAAGAGTCTCAGCTTTACAGTGATACCCAATTTATGTAATTCCAGACTGTTTATGGACCCCAGTATGCAAAAATATTCAGATACACCATTTTACTGCATTCAAAAAACTGCATGTGATTATCATAAAGTGGGCATGTCTGTAAAGGGGAGACTCGTGGGTACCCATAGAACCCATTTTCATTCAAATATCTTTAGGTCAGAGGTCAAGATACCCCCTACCAATGGATTCCTTAGGTTTTCTAGTTTCGTATGATACCTGTAGCTTCACTCTAGCTCTAAAACTGAACCTGTTACAGCCTCTTAAAGACAGTAAAGTCGGTGTCAGGGCCTCAGAGTCTCTGCTGCAGCTCTGCTTCCTCTAACGGATGATGAAACCCGCTCACTGACAGGCTTTTCTCAGTAGCTTACATTAACATTACTCACTGGGAAACTACACAAACTGTTAAGTTCCCTCGCGGTGATGTCAAGAGTTTCTTTGTCTGAGATGACATAATGTTCGATGCAGCTTAAGTCAAGACATGTTTCTAGATCTAGAGTGGCCGCACCTCGAAACGTGAACCTTCAAACACACAGAGTGAGGAGACGGATGATCTAAGTATGTAGTTCACTCCAGTGAATGAAAACAGATTAGATAGTAATAGATAGATAGGGCTGCAACTAGGGTTTGGTCTATAAAATGTCAGAAAATAGTGAAAAATGTCCATCCCAATTTCTCCAATACCAAGGTGATGTCTTTAAATCTCAAAGATATTCAGTTTAATATGATATAAAACAGAGAAAAAGCAGGAAATCTCCATATTTGAGAGGCTGCAAACAGCATTTTCTGCCATTTTTGCATAAAAAATAACTTAAACAACTGATCGATTGTGAAAATAGTTGGCGATTACTTTTCTGTCGATCGACTATAGTCGACTAATCGTTGCAGCTCTATTTTACGCCTCGCGTCCAACACCACTCCGGCATTTTCGAACCACTAAAAAGACACATCTAAAAACGATGATAGTGACATCCACATTTACTTCTTGATTGTTTTGGAAGAAAACAAAGGACATCAGCCTCGACCACCAGCCGTTAATTTCAACATGGATAACAAGTTACAAGCGTTGCTGACCTTGTTGTCTTTTCTAGCAGCTGTTGTGCAGTTAAATTCTGCATTTTATAATGATGCTACAGCCTACATGAGCAGGAGGAAAGATATTATTCAAGCGATTTGTGAGTGATTTTCGAGTGATTTGTTTCTTGACCCATAATGTAGTAAAACTTTGATTTGTAAATGTTCATTTTTAAAGTAAATCTTATGTGTGTGAGAGAGAGAGAGAGCAGACCTACGTTAGGCTCTAGTAACCTACGGTAGGAGCAGTTTTAAAAATAAAACTTGTGTTTGTGTCCCACTAAACTCGTCTCTGATTGAGTGTGTTGGGTAAAGATAGAGGAAGATCTCAAGTCATCAAATAAGACCTTTTATCAAATAAGAGGTCTTTAAAAAATCAAGGTAACTTGAGGCTTTAAATTTAGTTTGGCCCCATTTTCACAACAACTAGTAGAAACATTCACCAGGCTTAGTCTTAGTATAATACAGTTCAGATATATATAAGATATATAACACAAACAAATGATAATTAAACCCACCGAAACGCTGCACACTTCATCTTTACTGTCAAAAACCGGTGAAACATTACACAGCTCCTATACAGCCTGGACCGTCTCCCACCAAACCGCCATACTTTCTGTCCTCCATCCCGTCGTCGTCCTCCTCCTCGTCGTCCTCCTCCTCCTCCTCCTCCTGTTTCATCTCTGTGTGAGCCTCTAATGGACCTGATGGCCTCATCAATAATACACTCCAACATCCGTCTGCTTCAGCAGCTTCAGACAACAATGAACAGCTTCTCCGTGCTGCTGGCTGCTGTATCATACATAGGGCCTCACCACACCCTCCCTCCCTCCCTCCCTCCCTCCCTCCCTCTGTGTAGCTCTGCTGTGGGTCACTGGTCCGTCTGACAGGAGCACAACAACAACAACAACAACGGTAACAGCATCTACACTATGTGTGTGTGCAGTGACTCATGTTGTGTGTATCTGCAAGACTGCCCTGCAGGACAACAATACTACTTTGCAGAAATCCTGCATGTGTATATTATTATATTGATAAAAAGTGAAAGTCAATTTTTCGTTCCATTGCAACATCTGCGCCCAGCAGCAGAGCTACGCTTCCGCCATTTTGGACTGAAAGCGACTACCGGATGCCAGTAAAACCGCCTACAAAGTGACGTACAAAAGTTAAACTGAAATATTTCTGTTCTATTGTCATATTTAATGTCTCTACTGAAATGGTCTGTGTTGAACAATATAATACTATAAATATAATAAATTAAAAATGGCGGCAGCGGAGCTTCGTCTCTTTGCTTCTCTACTCTTTTGGTGAGAGTCCCTTCAGGGCGGGAGAGAGGGATGGTGGATGGGTCAAACAAACACAAGACTTTCAACCAGGAGACCTGTGTTCATGTCCCTGTGTGAAACTAAAAGTAATGTTGACTTATTTTGTTACGTCAGTCCTTAGTCACGTGATTCGTTATCGTCAGTCCCATGAGTCACGTGAATCGGAAGTCACGTATCGTTGTATCAATATTTAAATAATTCAAAACAAAATATCATAGAAACAAAATATAAAATAATAAAAAAATAAATAAAAAGAATAAAAATTATTGCTAATAATGATAACAACCCCCCCCCCCATAGAAGTAAATAAAAAAATTAAATCAAATTAAATTAAATTAAAAAATAATAATAATGGCGATCTCCACACTTGAGTATGTGTTACAATACATTTAGATTATTATTTTAAAAAATATTATTAATTATTATTATAAATTACTTAGTTACAGCCACTAAAATATAAGGTGGGTCACGCATTATTGACTGATCCTAGCCCTGCTTTATATTGTCATAATCTAGTTTTGAGACTTTATTTTAGTTTGCTGCTCAAATGGTGCATACTGCATAATCCTGAATATTATATATATATTTAATATGGGCATGTTCAAATGTGAGAAATTGGAGATTTTCTCAGCTGGAATCATCATAAATCTGTTATTGGTTGTTTTTATCACTATTTCCTGAGGTTGTTCAGGCAGAATAACTAATTGATTAATTGATAAACATCCATAATGAATAGGGTTATGTGCTGCAGCCCTGTTAAAGAGGTAAAGGTGTGTGTAGTGTGCTCCAGGGGGGGGGGGGGGTCACACATCCCGGTCTTACCCAGTCCTCGTAGTGCTTGCTGCCGTTCTGCAGGATGTCCTCGAACTGGATGATGCAGTTGGCCACGAAGTCGTCGGAGCCGATGGGCGCGTCGTGGAAGACGGACAGCTCGATCCGGCGGCCGTCGCGCACCTCCGTGGTGAACTCGTCGTTCCAGGCGGGGCTGTTGGTCCGCTGCTTGGTGGAGGTCTGGCCCAGGCGGGAGTCGTCCACGTTCAGGGAGACGTACGTGTCCAAGAGAAAGGTCTGGTGCGTCTTGGGGCCGACGGCGTGACGCAGGGACCAGGCGGTGGGTTTCAGGTCCAGAGCCTCGCGGATCCTGATCTTCAGCATCCCGTTGAAGACCACCATGGCTGTGCCAAACACTAGATCCGGGTTTACAGTGAAAAGCACCTTAATCCTGCACCACGACACTAAATGAACTCCTGGGATCAACCGGTGGTGCTCCTGGAAACCCCTCCAGATGAATATGAAGGAGAAAACGCCTCTTTAAAATGTTCTAATCTGGATTATTTTACATTTAAACATCCAAATTTGTCAAATATGCTACAAATGTCCCCAAAAATAAGCTGCAGCAGCAGAGAGACGGCTGTTAAAGCGCACGGAAGACACATGAACAGCTACCAACACTTAGCGCACTGAGCAGAGGCCCCAGATGTTGGGTCTGTCATGTTTACCTCCGAGGTGTTAGAAGGCTCCGTTAGCTGCAGCAGGACACCCTGTGAGCACCGTGCGGCCGACGGGAGGCTGCATGCTGGAGCCGGACCGCTGCGTCCAGACAGCCGCAGCAGAGGCGCGGAGGAGGGGCCGGTCCAGGTGGAGAGAGAGAGAGACGGGTTCCTGCTCCGCGGTGCACGGCCTGCTTCCAGCTCCTGGTTCCAGCTGTTGATCTTAACTTCCAGAGGACATACCTTCCTCCCCCCCCTTCTCGACACAGCTCTCCGCCTCCGTCTCTCTCTGGTGCAGGAAATGCGAAAAACACGTCAGATTTCTCGGGTGTGACAGAGCGACGCAGCGCAGACTGAGGAGGCGGTGAGGAGGAGCAGCAGCTGGGGAGAGGAGGGGCTGGGTGGTGGGTGGATACAGGAGAGGAGAAAGTGGGGAAATAAAGGTGGATCTTCTGAACCGCCCAGGTGGGGCTGGATGGAAGCAGCACGTGCACCTCCTGCAGCTAATAGAAATACAGGAAGACAGGTGTGAAGTGCATTTTGTGCATTTTCTGCAACATCAACATCTGCACCATGAATGAAGCTCATTCATAAATTAAGCCCATTCATCCATGTAATAAATGCCATAAAAGATGAGACTGCACATGAGTCATCTCCATGCTGTGTCAATATGTTGTTCATCTTATTTTTTATTTTTGTGAGCATTCTCAAAACCTGTGAGATATTTAATAATATTAAAAATAAATGCCATTTATAATTGCTTATTTATCTTCGTATTCATTCCCTTATTTGTTTACTCTTCTGTTTAATTTTCCCTTTTATTTATTCATGCATTTATTTTTTAGTAATTTACATTTATTTATTAATTCATGCATTTATTTTCGATTTATTTTTTATTTGTTTTAATAGAAAAATAAATGTATTAATTTATTTTTCTATTAAAACAAATAAAAAATAAATACAAAAATAAATAGATAAATAAATGCAAAAATAAATATATAAATGTAAAAAAAAAAAAAAAAAAAAAAAAATGAATCAATTTAATAAATTATAAATAAATAAGGGAATTAATACAAAGATATTTAAGTAAAGAAGCAAATTGGCTACATTTATTTTTAATATTATTTTTGCAACATTTAGTGATATATTTATTTATTTATCAAGTAATTTATTTATTTATTGATTTATTTTATTTTTGATTTTGGCAGGTTCTGCCCTCCATACTTTTTCTGCCATAAAGTCACATCTCCTGTGTATTTTTTTATTTTTATTCAATAACATCAATATTACAAATCAAGAATGGGACAATGACAACAATTCTGACAATGTAATCATATAACATATATAATAGAGAAATGTAACAGTAAGTAAACTATATAATACAAAAAAATAAAATCAATTTACAGAGGACTTTTGAATAAGCAAACCATGAGAAAATCATTCACCTCTTAAAGGATAATTTAGCAAGGCAAATTCATAGTTCCGGTTCACCTGTTGTAGCAGGGGGGCTTTAATTAACGACACACACAACACGTTGCTGCTGATTCCCGGCTGCAGTCGGACCGTTGTTATTGTGCTGGTAAGATGTGTTGTGATGCTAAACTCTCCTTTTAACATGTTTAAAAGAACTTTTTATTCTGGTTTTAACTGCAGGTAAATGTGAAGATAGATAACTGTTAACGTGTGTTCCTGAGTTTTGCTCGGTTTTGGTCGGGGGGTCGAAGTCCCGCCCACACACCTGCCCGAGCCAATCACAAGCCGAGAACGGCCGCAGCTGGTTAGCGTGAGCCAATTACGAGCCGAGCAGCATGTTAGCATGAAAGACACAAGAACTAACCATAATCTCTCTATAACTACATGTTTATGTTATGACCAAACTGACAAATGTTCTGTTACACAGACTGGTTACAGTTATTAAAGTTACGTCTCCTCTCTGATAGAGATAAGTTCCGGCTCAGCGCAGCTGTCAATCACAGCTGTCAATCATGACGTCTCAACCAAACTTGAGACCTCAAATTATTATTAATTTTTTAAATTGAAGATAATTAATTAATTGACAAACATTAAGGCATAGTAGCACACTCAATAACACGTCTTAACATACAAGGGACAATTTGATAGGAAAGATAACTTCAATTTTATAAAATAATATAATAACAATAAATAATAGAGAGTGATAAATAAAAAAAAAGAGATTAATATATTTACAAGTGAGACATTAAGTGAAAACAGGACATTTTTTTTTCGCTTTTACTGTAACTACTGATTTCAAATAGACATGAGTAACCACTGTAAGGGCATACTTTCTTGTGGTGTACACATATTATATTTATAGCACCATTATACATATATACATATATTGTGGTGCTGGGGACTGGGAGGAAGCCTGCCACTGTGTGTGTATTGACTGTGCCCCGTGCTACTTTTATACAATAACCATGCAGATCCTGATTCCTGGTGTTCTTCAGTCTATGATCAGCCATCATACAGCTGCTACACAGGTATGTGCACTATACCAAAACATCATTTATTAAAAACAGACATTATCTCTCAAATTATGCACACATAACTACATTTTTTTAAGTCAAATCGCCCAATTTGGTGGGTCAGTTTTGCCTGAGTTTAACATCTTTGAGGGCAAAAATATTAGATGTACAGCAACTTAAATGTTTAACCTTGTGATCACTACTGGCTTAAGAATCATACTCAGTTGTTTTAACTATTTAAGCTGCTTATTCTTACTAGGGCTGTCAATCGTTTAAAATATTTAATCGTTATTAATCGCAAATGAATCACTAATTTTTCTATCTGTTCAAAATGTACCTAAAAGGGAGATTTGTCACGTATTTAATAATCTTATCAACATGGGAGTGGACACATATGCTGCTTTACTAGTAATTTCATAAATGTTGATATCAAGAGTCTGCATGAATACTACTGTAAAATCATTGTTTTGAATACCCACCGAGGTAAAGTGACATAGCATGTGAGGGGAATTTGATTTTCTGCATTTTTCTGCACAGACAAATTCTTTATGTCTTTAATAGAGAAACACTGACTGTGTTTAGACGAGGGGTCAGACGTGTGCTTAATGTTAGAGCAGATACTGCTGATGATGAACAGGAGTGTGTGTTAAGTGACAGTAGAGCAGGAACACACTGTACCCGACAGACAGCACAAGGCCAGCAGCTATTCACCATTCACACAAAGGAGCAGCACATTTATCTGCACAGCGTCTGACTTTATCTGCAGTCAAGCAGCACAGAGGAGACGTCAGGATGAGAATTCAAGAGCACATCATCGAGAGAGTGGACACACTCTGTCTCCTGTGTACAGTTCTCACATTATTAAATGCATCAGATTTGTGTTTTCCATAAATCCCTCTCTTTAAACTTGATATTATTCAGTTATTATAATATGATTATTACTGTAGCACAAGATAAGAATTGTTATATATTAATGATATATATATATATATATATACAGTATTATATTTACATTTCAATGTCTTGATTATTCCTCTGATCAGAGGATAATAACAGACACGTATGGTGCCTTCAAATGAAACTCGTTAGCTCGTGTTTACAACATGGTCGTGGGGAAGTCGTGTACACGATATGCGTGGCCTTCAAGTGGTTAAGTCGTGAGAACACCGCTGCTAAGCAACGGCAATATTAGCGTCACTGTCGGCGTCTAGAAGCCACAGAGGCTAACAATTTAGCAAGCTAGCAAGTGGGTAACATAATGCAGGAAATACAAAGGCATGATGACAGAGGAGAAAGATGAGGTCGTTGGGAATATCAACATTTTCCAAATGTGAGAGAGACTCCGAGACTTTGAATGAATGGGACTTCCCGCTGTAAAGTTTGAGGGAAATTAATCACCATCCAGATAGTTTGATTTTAAACCACAGAAAGAACACTAGAAGCAGACATTTGGGAGTGAGGAGCCAGTAAATTAAACTCTAAACTAATGTCAGTTGCTGCCATCTAGTGTAGCTTGGTGGAAGTTCAGTCTGAAGTTTATGTTCTTAAGAAGCAAATGATGCAGACAAAGTTTTTTCTTCAGCTGCTGAGAGAAATAATATTCCTATAAGTGTCTGGAGGTAACGGGGAGTTTTCTTTTCTGCGTTTCTCTATTATTTGTAAGAAACTTTATCCTCCCGTCTCTCATTTTTCCACCTTGCTTTCTCATCAAACTTATCGGCCGACGTGTCTCTGAGCTCTGTAGATAGTGAAAGGAAATCAGTCAGTCAGTCAGCTGGTTTTAAATCAAACCAACATGGTCTGACTACAGTCTGTAGACGTCATCACTACTGTAACTATGGTCACACCAGGACGGTAACAGTAACATCATCATGGCTGCAGGAAAATAACTGAAGCTTGAGAGGAATATTTTTCACTTTGAGTGGTTGCAGGAATGAAGAGACCTTTCATAAATTTCTCTACATTTGTGATGGTTGATAGTTTATATAGAGGATCATAGAGGATAGAGGAACATTTTACAGATCATTTCTTCGGTTATTTCCTAAATAATTTTCAATTTCAGTAGGGCTGCCCCCTCGATTAGTCGACTAATCGGTCATTTTGGTCTAAGTTGACAATTGTCTTTCCTTTTTTTTTTTTTTTTTTTTTTTACAATTTTTAGATTTATTTATCTATTTTTCTATTAAAATAAATGCAAAAATAATAATAAATGTAAAAATAAATATATAAATGTAAAAAAATAAAAATAGATACATTGATAAATAAAAGGGAAAATTAAACAGAAGAGCAGTCGGGCAATAAATCGGTGCATCCCTACCTCTTAATCTTTTTCCCCCCCACTTTGTTTATTAGTATTCACATTAAAAAATCAAAGATCTTGTATACAAAAGTACTGAATTTTTTTTTCTTATCAATTATAATAAAATAATATAAAAATATAAAGCAAATCTTATTTTCTCTAACTTCAAAAATTGTAATGTATCTCTTTGATCCAGTGTTTAAAGGAGGGAGAGGTAGAGTATATCATCATCTGTTGATGAAGGTTAGGAGAGGATGCTATCGAAATACTTTTTTAAACGGTAACAGTGAACTTTAAACATCATGTTTTGCTCCAACTATGTGTGAATAAAACTATGGATGGGTCTATTTTATCAGTTGCATTAGCAGCTTTCTAACAGCAGAGGTCACCAAACATCAGTCAAATAATTATAATCTTTTTATAATCTTCTCCTGAGGTTCATTTAATTCTCCTCTCTGTGCCATCCCCTCTACATCTGTGTGCGTTTTAGTGTGTGTGTTGGTCAAATGTCGCATACAATATGCGGTCGCGTGTTTTACGGCACATCTGTCCTGTTAAACAGCACACAGCTGGCGGTGGAAGATATTAATATGAGCACAGACAGAAAGATGATCACATGTACCTGCTCTGCATCCTGCATATCCTCATAATCCTCGTTCATCCTCGTCCCTCCGGCCCAGTTACTTATTCCACTATTTAATTATAAACAAGCTGTCAGAAATCAATATTAGTTATTTTTTTTTCATTTTCCTCACAGTGGGTTCTTTGTGTACGCCGATCAATATTCCTACTTTGGCCCTCGGGGGGGAGGTTAAAAACGATCTATAATAGAATTCAACTCAAGCAGCAGGAATAACAAGCCAAACCAATTTCCCAAAGGCTAACAGTGAGCTATAATACCACTGGCTGCTGTCTTTTACAGCTTTAAAGGGGACATATCATTAAAAAGTCACTTTCTCTGTGCTTATTCACAAACATCTGGGTATCTGGAGTGCCTATCTATGGAGGACGGAACCTGCCAAAATAAAAAATTATTGAATAAATAAATAAATGACTCAATAAATAAATAAATAAATATGTCATTAAATGTAGCAAAAATAATATTAAAAATAAATGTAGCTATTAATTAATTGATAAAATGTGACATAAATTTGCTTTTCTAATTTATTTATATTTGTATTAATTCCCTTATTTATTTCCTTATTTATTCACTCTTCTGTTTAATTTTCCTTTTTATTTATTTTAAATTTTTTCACATGTATTTATTTATTTATTTTTCTATTAAAATAAATAAATAAATGTTATTATATTAAATAAATGATAAATTTGCTTCATTTGAGTCTATGTGGAGATAGAAGGAAGTTACCGATTTTATTGTTGTAGTCTGAGTAACGTGAAGTCATATCCGTCACTAAAACAATACATGTGAAAAAATAAATACATAAGCTGCATGCTAACTCTGTCATGGACAGGAAACGTTATCGTATCGCGGTAACGTGCGGTCGAGCCGGCCGTCGCTCTCATCTCCGTGGTCAAATGGGCCGACGCCACAACTGTAGAGCACCCATATACTGACATTTATGTTAAATGCATTCAAACGGCCCCGATGGAGCTGACCATGGATGGATAAAGAGAACGGAGCTGACGGGAGAGCTAGAGACGGACTTGGAGAAGTTAGAGGAAGTAGACACGTGGGACTACGTCTGGTTTTCAGAATAAGGTGTTAACAAAGGGAACTAATTAATTTCAGTCACTCCCACAGTCCTGAATCACATTTAGTTTAAATGACTGATTCTTATTTAGATTCTCTCCGTATTATCGGACTACAGCAGGTATTCTGGCAGACGGACACTTCTGGAGGAAACAGCTGGTTTATTGCAGACTGGCTCTTCCTCTCTGCTCCCCTCCTGGGACGCTCAGCGCTACACCTTGCTGCTGACGCTGACATACACTTCTTTCTTTGCCCTAATTTCCCAGCTCTTTCGCCAGCAACAAGACCATCTGCCTCGCCTCTAAATTAGGGAGAGCATTTATCAGATGTCTTGAGACAGGAAAACTGATCTGGGTTCTGCCTTGCAAGCCAAGATAAATGACAAGGTCAAGGACGTTGAGATAAGTCGATATTCATTAACTCACTGGCGGGTTATGAAGTACAAAATGAAGAGTTTGTAAGAGTTTGGTGTGACAGTATAATGAGACGGTAGCAGAGAGGATGTTATTTCTGTCCTCTGGATATACGGCCCGGTCGCACTAAATGGGGTATGAATGACACGGTAATTCACTCACCATTTCACGTGCAATTAGAACGCCGTTCTTGCTTTTGGTGTGCCATTTGTACACCATGTAGTCTGTACTGACTACAATGTAGAACTAGGGCTGGGACGATATCTCCCGATACGATATGTATTGTTATTCTACAAGTATTGCCATTCGATATTGCGATTTATTGTGATTTTTGTTAACTTTTTTAACACTAGACCAAGGGAAAAAAGTTGAATCATACACTTCTGGGGACTTTTACTTTGGAAAATCTCTAAATTAATACAGTAAAAATGTTTGATTTTCAGCATGTATGTAGTCAGAGATGTCCTGAAGTCAAATATATCAGTCATTGTCAGGAATTATTTATTACATTTTTTTTCCAGCAACCCAAAAAATCAAAGAATAAAGACATTTCCCTCACAGATTAGAGGTATTTTCTTTTAATTTATAAGGGACATGTAATTTTTTATACTTCTGGTGAATATAATCCAATCAATCTTATTTCCATATATGTATTTTGTATATACAGTTCCCTTTACTAACACCTTATTTTGAAAACCGGACGTAGTTCCACGTGTCTACTTCCTCTAACTTCTCCAAGGTCGTCTCTAGCTCTCCCGTCAGCTCCGTTCTCTTTATCCATCCATGGTCAGCTCCATCGAGGCCGTTTGAATGCATTTAACATAAATGTCAGTATATGGGTGCTCTACAGTTGTAGCGTCGGCCCATTTGACCACAGAGACGAGAGCGACGGCCGGCTCGACCGCAACGTTACCGCGATACGATAACGTTTCCTGTCCGTGACAGAGTTAGCATGCAGCTTTAGCCGTGATGTCTAGCTCTGCTTTTCCTGCAGTGTGTGAAACCCAAAGTGTTTCCATCCTTTACTGGATGTGTAGTGTTTACCACTTTGGAATTTAACATGTGAGGGTGCAGGTCGTATCCACGCTGACCCTCCAACATTTTCTACTTTCTCGTTTCGGCTCGCTGCGGTTTGTTTTGGTTGACGAATATGGAACAGATATGACGTCACGTTACTCAGACAACAATAAAAGCGGTAACTTCCTTCTACTTCCACATAGACTCAAATGAAGCAAATATATCCGTTCTGATTAATGTGGCTTGTATAAAGTAACGACCCCATGAAAATAAAAATCAGTCTTCATTGTATTTCTCTGATGGAGATGGATCTGTGTTGCTGTGAGAAACACTCTCTGATCTGCTGAACAGACAGTCACTGTGGCCGCTCCTGATACAGTCATTTATCTTTTTGAAGCACCTTTTTTTTTTCTCCTAAATTAGGGAGTTTATCTCAGACAAAGTGACTTCAGTCAGTGTTGGTTTCTTTTAGCCCCCTGAGAAGCTACATATATCACATGAAACTAGAAAACCTAAGTAGTGCATCGGTACCAACCATGTCATACTAGCTTTTTGGCAAGGAGGCTAAATAACGCTTCAAAGTTAGGCTAATGTTTAGCGAGGAAAAACTGTCTTGGTCATTTTCAAGGGGGATCCTTGACCTCTGACCTCAAGTTATGAGAATGAAAATGGGTTCTATGGTACCCACTAGTCTCCCCTTTACAGACATGCCCACTTTATGATAATCACATGCAGTTTATACCAAACAACCTATTTCGTTGGGCCTAATCTTACAGGAAATTCATATTTATTCATGCAAAGATAAATGCAGTTATTTCCTCATTAATTGCGGGTCATGTGGAGCCAGTTTGTGTGCTTCATGTAATCCTTGTTTTTACACTGGAGACTTGTGGATTGGTTGTGATGGCAATGTGAGCTGCAAAAGCTTTATGTCTTAAAATATGATGTGATTTGGTTTATTTAAAGGTGCTAAATTCCAAATTCAGAGCTTATGTATGATTGAGGGCTTGGGTCTGCCTTTTGATTCATTGTTCAAATTCAGGGATTTGGAGCTTTGTAGGGTAACTTAACAAAGTCAGTTTAATAGTGATGCAACAGGACGTGTTCACAGTCACCTTGTGATGCAGCAGCAGGTCTCTGCTCAGATATGTGACTGTTAGAATCAATATAAGCAGCAGAGGGATATCTTCAGATGAGTGAGTGTGTATCTTCTGGTTTGTGGATTATCGTTTTCTGGCTCGCTGGATGTTTCCAGGAGCCCTCGGGGAACACAGATGTAAATCTTGGCTTTGTTTTCCAAAAGCACCGCTGAGCTCCGAAGAATATCTTTTTATTTTTGTGCCTTTAAAGGCTTCAGAGTGAGATAAAGTTATAAATCAGGGAGACAGTTTGGGGAATTAGGACTCTGCTGTGTCAGTATTGTTCCTGTCATATCTGTCTCTGAAAGCATCCAGAAACTTCAGACATAAAGAGGTTTGTTTCTGATTTAACTCAATAATTATTTTCCATGTTCACTGATGATCTATCGATGGACAGACTGGACACAAACAGTCACTGCAGACATCTTTTACTATATCTTGCTTTATAGATGCACTGCACCAGCTCTCGCTCTGATGGATTTGCTGATAGGTTTTGTTGTCTCCAAATTGTCTCGGAGAAATGTTACCAGCAGAAATTAACATTTTTTGCATGAGAGAGACTTTGTGTCACATATTTCTGTTGACTGGATTCTGACTTTACTGTTGTACTAAAGGCTGGCCCACATTAAAAGATGTTTCAAATCTTACCAGATGTGTAAAATGTGAGAGAGCCCACACAGAACGACATGTGTTAAATATAACAGTTTTGTTCCTAAAGTGTGTGGAGAGCAACGATTTGGCCAAAACAACAAAACACACACTAACAGATTCCTTCATGAACAGCAAGAGTCCTCACTAAAGAAAACAGGAAATCTCACAAAATCTCTGGCGATCAAACGTGACTTTAGTGTAAACAAACATGGAGGACGACGGGCAGGAAGAATTAGTGATGTTAGCTTTTACTTTGTACTGAAAATTGACGAAGGATGGATGAAGTCATGGAGACACGTTAAATAAACACTATTCAACAAGATGGTCCTCCATTTCTGAGCTCCATCTTACTACTACTTTATGCTTCACGTTTAGCATTAGCTCATGCATTAGCCGCGGCCGTCATGACGGCGGTGGTTGTCCTTCCTTCTTCAGTCAGCTTGGTTCTCTATTGGCTGTCGTTCTTTCCCACGTTACTGCGTCATCAGCTGTCCTCGGGGTTCCCCACACACAACACGATATCCCATCATAAATATTGAACATATATGTTTAATATTTACCATTTGAAACTGGTGCGACCAGGATGGACTTCAGAGCCGATCGGGGGATGTAAAAAACACTCTTAACATACCTCACACCACAGGAACATCTGGAAAGATCATCTTTAGAACCATCAAACAATCAGGGCTTTGACCATCGTCTAGAGGAATCAGACCTAAAATAAGCTTGATTCTCGTGTAGTGTGAACCCAGCATTACCCAGCCTTGAAGAACCAAATGTCCAGTGTTGGAATTTCCCCCAAAAATGAGGAGGTTATTTACTTGAGGATTTTAAAATGGACAAAACTATTCCTGCAGGTCATCAGGGAGGCATATTGGACCGTCACCTGGAGCAATGACATGCAGCTTGTTGTAGTGCTTTTGAGCAAGACACTGAGTGTGTTGCAGCTCCAGGGATGGAGATCTATCTATCTATCTATCTATCTATCTATCTATCTATCTATCTATCTATCTATCCATCCATCCATCCATCCATCCATCTATCTATCCATCCAACCATCCATAGCTCCTGTTGCACTCCTTTTTTATTGGTTGTCCTCCATTAATTCTTGTTTCTTGTATTGTGAGTGTTGAACATCTGCTGAATGCTTCTACTATAAACTACCACTATAAACCCGTGCTGCAGATGCATGTCCCGTCTTTGTCTCTGCACACTGTCCTGCTGCACGTTTAAACGGGACTGGCCCTTTAACCGCGTGTCCGTACTGCTCATGCTCGGGGCTTTGTGCAGGAGTTTCCCCGTCACCAACCAGCTGTGGAGCGGAGGAGCGATAGCAGAGCGCTCCGGGAGAGCTGCGGCTGTCTGTCGCATCCTGTGAGAACAACACACCCGGCCAGAGGACACGTCTTTGTCTGGGAGCTCATCACCGGAGCTATCCGATCCCCGGGATTACACTGTTTCTGACGGTCGGGCAGCATCATCCGGTCTCCGTGTTTACATCGGAGCCTGGAGCACAGTGGAAGTTATCCGGGGGACTCGTGGGGACGCGCCGCACAGCGCGTAAAGCTTCTCTGTTTGCGTTACCGGATGGATCCGACCGGGATTTACAGTGTTTTTAAGGTTTCCATCAGAGTTTCATGTCTTTCTCCTGATCGTGCGTAATTCCTGTCGTTCCTCTGGCGTCACAGGTAGGATCCTTCACACCGATGACACATCACCTCACCTCGTAAGGTGACAGCTCGTCTTCTGCCTCTCCCGACAGACACTGCGCGTCCATCATGGATGATGTTCGAGGGACGCATCCGTGCACCTGGACGTCCAGGCGGAGCGTCTTGGTAACCTACCTGGGAGTCGTTGTGATGCTTCACCACCTCGTGCTGCACACGGACGCCTCCGCGGTGTCCAAGCCCTGCGAGAAGGACTGCTTTACGGGGAAGTGCATGAACGGGAGCTGTGTGTGTGAGCACGGATGGGTCGGGGATCAGTGCCAGCACTGCCAGGGACGATTCAAGTAAGTCATCTGACACGTGCCTTTAGCAGTTTAAATCTGTGTTGTGTTGTTGTTGCATACATCTCTATCCATTCTAGCCTAATATCACTTATCCCTCTGCTACTTTGGGCTCCTGAATATTTTTAATTGTGGTAAATAACCTGTTTGACTGGCTTCAGTGATATACAGTGATAGTTGTTGTAGTTAAAGTGAAGTCATTGCTACCTGGCTCTGTTACCAGGTTGTATGAGAGGTAAATAATGCCACAGTGAAACAAAGATCAAGCCCTAATGGTACATGTGGCATCGCCTCGCTTCCCATCATTGGACGCTTGATGGGCTGCCACTAGACACCTGATTGGACAAACGCTTTCCCTCGTGGGCTGCTGCTCCCAGCTTCCAAACCGTAACCAACATGGCGGCTCGTTTGGAAACTTTCTTCTCTTATATCACGAAATGTGCTATGTAGTTGATGAATCTTTATTTTAGATCAACAACGGTTAGTTTAAAAGGTTCTTGGGAGTTTCCAGAGGCGATGAGTTGCGCCGGACGTCCCTGATTTGCATAAAATAGCCTAGACCTCAACTTTATTCAAATGAGGAGCGGCCAACGTGACGCCCCGTCTCTCGAATCGCTCTGCCACGCTACCAGAATGCATTGCTGCACGGCAGCTTACATAGACGGGGCGTCACGTCGTCCGATCCTCATTTGCATAACGTTGAGGTCTAGGCTACTTTATGTAAATCAGGGGCGTCCGGCGTGACTCGCCGCCTCTAGAAACTCCCTAGAAACTTTTAAACTAACTGTTGTCGATCTAAAATAAAGACAGATTCATCAACATGGATTATTTCTCTCATAAAATGTTTTTAGAAACACATTTCAGTGAACTATTTTCATGATATAAGAGAAGAAAGTTTCCAAACGAGCCGCCATGTTGGTTCCGGTTTGAAAGCTGGGAGCAGCAGCCCACGAGGGGAAGAGTTCGTCCAATCAGGTGTCTAGTCACAGAACATCAAGCGTCCAATCCTGGGATCCCTCGTGATAAAAAACGCCCCTTTGGACACGTACCATCAATGTTTACTGTCTGATTTTATATTTAGAAACCTGACTTTTTTTTTGTTGGTCTGCGTGCATCAAAAGCAAAAATGTGCACCACATATGCAGCATGATGCACGAACACATTGTAGATAAGTAGCAGGTTGAACTGGTGAGTGCAGAACACTTCTTCTAAATATGACAACATGTAATTTTAATGCCTGCTGCTCTCAGTGAATGGAGCGCAGTGACTGTCATTTCAGAGGACTACACTCAGGCTTAAAAAGCCTGCTGCTGTCTAGCAGTTGCTCTTTAAATATAAATCAGGATTTAGAAATCGCACGACTGATATGTTTCCTCTGATATCTCCTGAGACCTGCTGTGTTTGACTGTATAAAGCTGAAATATGAGGACGGTTCTGAGCTGCCGTGTTTGAGAGAACCAGGTAGACGAACATTCAAAGGAAAGTTAGTGATGCAGCTGCTGAAATGTACGTGATGACTTTGCACACAGCAGCGGTACAGTAGGTAACCACAGACAACGGCTCCTCTCTAAGTTTGTTGCTGCTCTATATGCAAAAAAACACTTAACATACATAATTTCCGTTGTAAAGATCGAATGTGTTGTTGTTTTTAACCAGTTTCTGTTTTGAATCATGTCATAAAATGAAGCTGTTAGCTCGCTGTAGACTGAGACATGACAGTTTAATTCACCGTGCCGCTCAAAGGCTACCAGCAACTTTTAAGGTGGAACGTTTTCTTGCTTGTTACTTGATACATGAGTTGACATTGTGAATCAATCAACACACCTTAAATGTCGATATGACTACTTTGACCATTCCACGAGGTCACACACTACAAGATCTTTCACCAGGAGGAATCTCTGATGAGGTCTCCAAACTTTTGTAACGAAAACACACAAGATATACACGGTAAATGACGTAATACCATATGAGAGACACATTGCTGATGTTGTTGTTGGCAAATTTTTCACAAAATAGCCTGTTTCTGCCAGTTTCCACTCTCTTTTTACTATTTATTCCACTAAGTGCAACAAAAACTTTGCTCCGTGTTGCAGCACATCCAGTAAGTTCCTGTTGCTCCAGGCGACGCCTCCTTCTTGGCTGTAGCTCGTGGCCGGAGTCCCTGATAGGCCCAGATATTTAGCATGATATCTGGAATGTGTCTGTGAGACGGCGAGCCTCTCGGTTCCCATCTTTGAGCAGTTCACACATGACGCACGAGCGCCGATGTGCGAGCAGCGAGCCAACGATGATTTGCCTCTGATCTGGAGCTTTTGTCTGGGAGCTCCAAAAACTGTCAGGGAGCGGAAAATCAGGGCTAAAGTCGTCTCAGCGTCCTCTTGAGTGCGTTCACACCTGTAGTTAGAGCTGTCCACTTGTGATCGGATCACCCAGGACGGATGTTAATCTCAGGTGTGAACATCTGGACCTCAGACAGCTGTGTAAACAAAGTTCAACTAACGGAAGCATTTGTCGTTTTCATTGAATCCCAAATAGAGACGGTATATTCAGACTCTTTGAGCTTCACGCGTTCTGTCAGAATGGACTATCAGCAGAGATGTGCTTGGAAATAAAGTCAGGCAGCTCCTTTTATCACTGTTTTCCTCCAGTATCTGTCAGAGAGAGCTGCTTCACCTGTCAGATTGATCTCCCTCAGGTATCCTACTGGCCTGAATATGAGATGTTTCTTCTAGGAACATTTAAAAAAGATGGGCGTCGTATTATATTCAAGGATAAAACTTTGGACAACAGCAATTCTTTTTTTCTGTAGCTTTAATGTTGCTAGGTTAGTGAGTTTCTTCAAGTGCATTTATAGTCTGTCTTTTACAGTACGATTTTGAAAAAAAAATGTAATTAGGTTAAGTACTTATGTCCTTTTTAAACAGAAAACAAATGTTTATTGTTGTCATATTTACTGGAAATAACTTACAGTGTAACCAACAGGAAGTAGGAAATGTTCAGGTGATTTCCTCCAGCCAGCTGCCTCCTTATTTAAGAGGAGGAGGTATTGTATAGATAACTCCTCATTTTAACTTCATGAATCAGCCGTTCCTCGTCCGTTGCGGCGCTTTCAACGTGAGCGACAGGAATAAATAGAAACAGGGTGTCTAACAACACCACTCGCGGCCAGTTAAGATGCACTGTCATGGACATGTGTGTGATAAAATCACAAAAAATACAAGTTTTAGAGGGTTTTTTTGCCTAGAGTTTATTTTTTTAAATTTTCATGTTTGTCAGAAATAAAAAGTCAGTAAACAATTTTATTTATATAACAGGCAGCATTTTAGTTTTTTTATAACTTGAACTTGTTATTCTTGAAGTCACTGGGAATTGTGAAATACTAAAAACCTTTTAGTAAAAAGTGTTTATTTGTGCAAATTTAGCATGAATACATGTTACCTTTGCCTTTGTGTGTTTACATTATTGTAATCAGTTGATATAACTTTTTCAAATATTCTTTTTATTATCTTCTTTGAGTCGAGAATTGATTTTGAATCGAATCGTGAGATACCGAAAGATTCACCCCCCTACTGCATGTAGTCCATTTTGAGAGATAGGAGACGGCACAGATGATCAGGCCCCCCCCCCCCCCCCCCCTCTGTGGCATTAATCACTCCTCATACCCTCCAGAGAGGATGACATTACCTTTTCACCATCACCTCCAGCCTCATCTGCACAGTGAGGACGGAGAGATGGCAGGACTTCAGTCAGTCTCTCTCTGGAGGACGGTATCGATCTCTCAGTCAGTGTGATTGTTGTGAGAGCTGGTGGACAGAACAGGCTGTCTGCTGGACAACAGACAAAACAACACAAGACAGAGACGAGCTTTTCTTCTGGTGGCTGTCTAGTTAGTGTCCATTCATACTGAGGAGCTCTCACATGCACACACACACTGTGGCATTTAGTACAGTTCTCTAAAAAACAAGGTAGAATAGCTGTTTATCAGTCCGACCGAACACACTGTGGCATTTAGTACAGTTCTCTAGCCTCAAATCTATATTTGAACACGTTTTATTGTTAGTAGGAAAATCGTCTTGGGATGCGTCAGCTCATTTTAAAAGACAAGACATTACATTTCACACTACTGTTTACTGTGGACAGAGATGTAAGAACATGGTGAGAAAAAGTGGGAAAAAAGAGACCCCCAGAGATACATTTTCTTTCCTTTTACTGGGTTCATCTAACAGGTGGCAGCCTCGCTGATTTCTGATCTGTTTTAATTAATCTGATGAGGTTTAGCTGTGGTTCAGGTTAAAGATTAACTGATAAAAGATGCATGTAGCAGCCACATGGAGCTGGTCAGATGAGAAGCAGCAGGCGACAGGTTGGTTTAACCTTGATGACATCACCAAGGTGAACAAAACCTTTCCTTGTTGGACTCGGACTTGTCTTGGTCTCATGCTTTGTTGGACTCGGACTTGTCTTGGTCTCGTGCCTTGTTGGACTCGGACTTGTCTTGGTCTCGTGCCTTGTTGGACTCAGACTTGTCTTGGTCTCGCGCCTTGTTTAGACTGCAGTGAAAATGTTGTTTTTGAAAGGCTAAACGCCGTTTCGTTAATTTTTTTACTAAGTAGATAAAAAATCTCTTTTTAAATAGTTTGATATCCAGACTTTTGTATAAATTATCCAGTAAGTGTGTCATTATGATTTTAATTAGACATGAGGAAATCTAATTTTCACAACCTCCGAGCAGACAAATCCTGGTGTCCCCCTAAGTGGGGCCCGGACCCGAGGTTGGGAACCACATCTGTAAATCATGAACGTGTCTCTTCCTCATAGAATTTAGATTAAGATGGCGTCGTTCACATAGAAAGAGCTTATCAAGGCTCTGACCTTGTCTGCAGTTCAAGGTGTCCTGTCACAGTTTTACACTCTAGTTCTGTATAATGGTGGAGGCCAGATAATCATGGTTGGCCACTGGAAACCAGTGACATGCCCAGTATTCAGCCCTGTTAATGCATCCATGGTTTGGATACGGATGGTGTGTTAAACATATGGAAATGCATGTATTCAAACAAATGCATGCTGGGCGTTCTCACCCTGTTCAGTCGGTTGTATTCTGTCCTTTCTGTTCATTTCATGAAAACATGCCTTTGTGTTAAGCTCGGTTTATTATAAACCATCCAGTAATCCATCTGAAAAACATCTTGCTTGGGGGATTGTGAGCTAGATGAATCTCCCTGTCGTCAACAACCAGTATGGTAGAAAGAACCACTGCTGTCCATGTTTTATCTAAAGGCCTCTCAGTACTGCTGGCTACATCAGCTGTGTATATATATATATATATATATATATATCTATATATCTATAGAGAGGACAGACTGGAGAGCAGTGGAGCAGAGAAAAGGACCTGAGCTTCAATATCACTGCTGGGCCCTGAAAATACTCAATACCAGAGCCTCAGTGGATTACTGTTCCACACACAACACACACTGTTGTGTCTCATATCCACACAGACAGATCCAATAAAGAAGAAATAGGGAGTCGGGTCTGTTTGTCTATTGATTTAAGGTATTGGTGCTCTGTGTAGTTTTATTGGTCTGCAGTCACCCTTTGTTTTCTGATGCCGTTCTCTCTCTCTTTGTTTTTCCTCTGCTGCTCTTTCTCTCTTTGTCCAGACTAGATAACGTCTTGCTTGTTCTCACATACAAACACGAGTCACACTATAACACAGAAAAACACACACAGGATTCAGTCTGAACCACATATGGAGGATTAAGTGATGAATTAAGAAGACCGGTCAGCGTCTCTAAACACTCGTGACTAATTATTTGGTAAATTAAGAACAAAAAAATGCACTCCCTTTCCTTTGCTTTTGGCGTGTCATTTGGATGCCATGTAGTCTGTACCTGTACTGACCGCGTAAATACGCAACACTCAGAGCTAGTGACGTAGAATAAAAAGAGAGAGAGAGACTGCTGATGGAGGGAGGGAGGGAGGGGAGGTGGACAGGTCCAACAACCCGAAGCACCGGTGTTGTGTTTTTTAGTGACGTTTGTGACGTGTTTTCCGTACTTCTGTTGCGTTGTTTACGTACGTATTTTACTTAGTTTACGTATTTATTTTTAAGTCCAACCATGATGTTTTTCCTAAACCTTACTGCGGGCGTTGCCGTAGTTTTGTTGCGTGGCGTGCACATGAAATGCGAAGAACCTAAAAATGCGTCCTCACGACACACAGAATGTCCGTGTGTTATTTATACACCTTCTCGTGAGACCGTGTTGTGGCTTCACACACATTCATGAGTGTTTTTCAGTCAGGTGTTCGCCATCAACTGCAGCAGTGAGGCGACACTACCAGGTAGAAGCTTTTCATCAGACTAAGTGGGTTACCTGTTTATCCTCGATTAACCTCACGGCGGAGAGGAGGCTGTGAAACACTCGTGGAGCGACCTGACGGTGTGTCTGGCAGTTTGAACATCATCTGCTGCAGCACATCAAAGTGGATGTATTTGCCTAAGGTTTCCTGGTATTAATCTCACTTTGTCTCTTGCATGCTAAGTGCAGAAACACTGCAGGCCACGGTGAAATGAACTCACTCTGATCAAACATTTTCAGTCTTTATCTCCCAACAGAGATGCAGCAGGATGTTGATGGTGCTAATTGATGGGAGATAGAGGAAATAAAATGAAATCTCTCTTGTTGCCGAGTTGCTGTAGTGAAGCCATCGCTCAGTGTGCAGACAGAAGCCACTGTGGAGCTTTTTTCCTCTCAGACAGCTGGAGCCCAGTGAGCTGTATTTATCACACTGGAGCCTGATAAATGGACTGAGGAGACTCAGAGACAACACTCTGCAGCACAGAAATGGAAGAGGACGAGAACGGACATTGAGCTGTTTGCCGTGGTCCGTAAAGTGCGTTGCTCTGCCGCTAAGCCGGCGGTGGAGGTATAGTCACAGAGCCGAACCGACGTCTGTTAAAGCAAATTCATACTTTATTTATTACTTACTTAAGAGGGACAGCCGCACACACACGACTAGACGCCGACGCTGTTGTTTTCAGGGATGTCACGATACCAGACATTTAGTAGTCGAAATCAGTACGAGTGATGTTCCACGATTCTCGATACAATTTGATACCACAGTAAAAAACAACAGTAAAACAATTAATCTCATGTACTTCAATGTACACTCCTTTATTACCGTTTGCTAGCTTCTGTTCTACTGGATTTATTCAAGTTTCTCACCAAAAACTACATTTTACAAGATAACATTTGAAAACATCACGATAACGTTAGACTTTACCTTCGGCCTAATACTCATCTTTACTGAATAGAGCCTGAACGTATCATAATGTCATCTTCATCTCTTGATATTGTTCTCCTCCCAGCCCCAGCTTCATCATCCCTGACCACACCATTCATTGCCTGTATGGTGGAGAAAGAAATTAGAAACACTTGACATCATGTAGAGCAAATCATTCGTTGAAATGGTGAAAGTGCTGCAGAATAATTTGTAAATGTTGACAAAACTTGTCAAGTTTTGAGTTGTTGCTCCGACACGTGAATTTTACCAGTCGGGAACTTGTGTTTCCTATTATTCCGACACCACATGAATGCAGCACAAATGCCTTATCTCGCATATGTAAATGAAAGTGAAACAGCATGCTGTATTGAACAGATGCTGTTTCCATGGTTACGACATATAGCGCCTGGCGTTTACTCACGGAAAGCTTGTCTGCATGAGGAGCGCAGTCAGACCCAGCGGATCCAAGCGCTGGCGGAGTGTCGCTCCCCGTCTGAAAAGACCTTAATGTACAAACAAACAGACAAACCGAACCAAGAACAGAGCCTCCTTGGTGGATGTTGACCTGATGTTAGCAGATGTGTTTTCTTGCTGAAATGCGATGGTGAGTGACGGGTTGTATGTGGGTTTTGGCA
The DNA here is from genome assembly GCA_916701645.2 of Sebastolobus alascanus. NCBI lineage: Eukaryota > Metazoa > Chordata > Actinopteri > Perciformes > Sebastidae > Sebastolobus > Sebastolobus alascanus. Next base: position 1,670,622 of record CAKAOJ020000036.1, on the reverse strand, counting down.
GGTAGCTGCTGTCTCTTCTTCCCGGTACTGCATACCGGCACTGAATCTTTTAGTAGTACAAAGTACCGGACCGTACGGCCTACTTTCACCCTGTCTCTGTGCAGGACTGTGCTGCTATCAGCTCACGTTATCCAGCTCCCATCGCACCGATTGCAACACGGATTTGTTGTTTGCAATGTAGCATTATCAGGAAAAAAATAGGGTGTGTCCCCTACACGCGTCGATATTGAGTTTACTGCATCCCGGACACATTTTCTATCGTCTCCGGGACGGCGTTAGTCTCGAGGCCTGACGGTGACTACGATACGTGCCGTACTTTAAAAAAAACGAGTACCGTCATGTTTTCAGAATTTTGGCATCGACTTGGTACCGAACTATCGGTTCTCCTGACATTCCTAGTTGTTTTGCACATCACGATAGCATGAGTCGGTCCGCAAGTTATACCGAAGTTAGTAGAAGTTCTATTTCTACGCTCGGCCAGATGTGATTTACCTCTTGAAGTCAGTCAGAAGAGTCACTGTGATGTAAATAATACTCTACCTGTTCATTCTTCAAACAGAAACATATAAATACTGTCTTTATTTCTAAAATGAGATTATAGTTTTGGATTAAACCCCTCCACTACTTTTCTGATTTAATCTGTTCACTAATACTGTGAGCTCAGTTTAGATGTTACGGTGGCATCGAAATCCTATTACATGACGCTGGAGCCCATTATGGTTCCTCCTCAGCTCTGTGAGTGGCAAACGGCAGTACGGAGGTTATGAACCAGCAACTTTCTGGTAAACTCGCACTGTAATGATGCTGATGAACTTCAGTGTTGACCACAGTTGAGGTTTGATAGGATGAATGTACTATTTGTAATGTATTTTTCCTATTTACCGCTGATCATGTGTGGGCGACTAAACTAACCACCGTCTTTCTCTAATCTTAACCAGACACATACAGTAGACAGTTAAAAAAGTGTTTTGCATAATGGTTTAATAATGATGTTTTTGTCTGGCGATATGGTGGATTATTCCCCAACGTTGATTTGCACTAAAGCTCCAGAAAAGCCGACATTTAAATTTAATTTAATTTAATTGCTTTGATGGTTACACTTAACTTTTTCTAAACATTCCCCTCATGCTATAGTGAAGTCTTTTGTCTCCTAACATCTTATAGAGAAGAATGTCCCCACTGCATTGCTATCGTGCCATTCCTGATAGACATACCAAAATATTGTGAACAAATTGTGACCAGAAGAAAGGCCTTTACACACCCGGGGCGTGCAATTAATTCACATGTCAATATATTTTTTCGAACTGTTGTTTTTGTCATGAATACTTTTCACAGAGAATGTGAAAATTTACACGACGAAAAAGTGATGTACTTTATCATTTAAATTAAATTAAATTAAATTAAATTAAATTATATTTTATAATATTTATTTTATTATTTTATTTATAATATTTTTGTTTTAAATATTTATTTAATATTATTATTAATATTGTTATTATTATTTAATATTATTTGATATTATAAATAAAATCATATTATAAATAAATATAATATAATATGATTTTATTTATAATATTAAATTATATTTATGTTTTCGGGTTATTATTATTATTATCATTATGTTTCCGTACGTCCTGTACGTTCTTGTGAACGCGATATCTCAGGGGCGCCTGGTGGGAATTTTCTTCAAATTTTCTTCAAACGTCCACGAGATTTTGGTGGTCAAAGGTCACTGTGACTCACAAAACATGTTTTTGGCCACAACTCTAGAATTCATATGCTGCAAAAATGACAACGAAAATGACAATTTCACACAAACGTCTAACAGGATAAAATGATGAAGTGATGACATTTTGGACTACCATTGATGTAAACTGACACTTGATTGATTGGTGAAGGCGTACAACCACGAGGTGGTACACGAGGTTGATTTTTCTGAGCTTTCACACCGTGAATAAAGACATCAATCAACAACAAACAGCACGGAGGCTCCTCGGTCTGAACCAAACTGTATTACTCCTTTCAACCTCGACAAAGGCAGACCAGATCCACTCCCTCTGTTATTACCTTTCACAATAAAAGTCCAAGACGTACAATATTAGCAGGCGAGTATTTCGCATTTTTGTGTCATTTATTTGTCACGCCCCCCCCCCCGGTGTGTAAAGGCCTTTATGAAGATTTAGGCCTCATTATGTTTACTGTAAATTATGCAGAGATAGTCACAGACACACAGTGATCTAAATATCACTGAAGATGATGAGAAGGAAGACATTCAAGGACAAAACTACCAAATGAGTGTTATAGTGAGAGACAGACTGAGAGGAGACAGAATAGAGACAGAATAGAGTGCTTTTCTGACATCACAGTCCTCATCACAGGCTTCAACCAGTGTGTGTGTGTGTGTTTGATTATGTGTGTTTAAGCCTCAGGCAGTGCGCAGTGATGATGACACAGCTTGTGAACTCAAGTTGCCACCGCAGCGTGCTGAGTTGTAGTGTGTGTTTGTGTTTGTTGTGTTCATGTGTGTGTGTGTGTGTGTGTGTGTGTGTGTGTGTGTGTGTGTGTCTGGGAGGGAGGAGCATGGGACGGCCATCTGTCCAGTGTGTGTTAATCCCGCTATGATGAGAGTGAAAGAAGGCCAACACACACCCGGTTGGGTTGGTGGGTGTATTACATGAATCCTAACCTCCTGTGTTCCTCCCCGAGGCTGCAGAGAGAGATGGTAAAGGTTCTTATGACATCATCATCGTAGGACACAGCGTCCCACTGCCACTCTATCTGCTTTAAACAAAGTCTTAAAAGTAAAATCCTGTCTGTGTCTGACGGGATTTATCAAAGGTTTTTTTTCCTAAGATGATGAATTATGACCAGGATAATTTCAGTTGTCACTATTTATAGTTACAATTCATCAACAGGAAACTAATTAACAGCAGTTTTTATGATGATTTGTTTATCAGGCTAAACTACCACATTCCTAAACATGATCATTTACTGCTTCTCATAGAAAGAGAATAGGAGTAGAAAGGACATCCCCATTCAAATCAACGTAGCAGGATGGTCAGAGTGGCGGCCATTTTCATGAGCACCGGTGCATTGCGACTTCCGTAACTTCCGTATAAAGCGACTTCCTCACTGAGGTGAGGTTCTGCAGTAATGACCAGCGGTGGAGTAGTACGAAGCATGGAGAGGAGTCTTTTGTGTCTCTGTTGAGGCTACATGATTCATAGAGTCAGACCTTCCTCTCTGTTTCTTTCCCTCCTCCTCTTCTCATCTCTTCATCTGTACTCACTTCATGTCGTTCTATCCGTCCCAGTAGACGCAAACACAAACATGCTTTTCCAGCGAAACCAGCCAGAGAAAGACGTCTTCCCCCTCTCACTTCCAAACTGTGCTTTCTCACCAATGATTTCATCAGTGAAGCATGTGCTGGCTCTGCCTCCCTCTGTATTTCTTTGTGTTCTCATGTGTGTGTCTTTCTGTGTGTGTCTACACGTGGTGGGTGGGTGTGTTTACAGCGAGCACATGCAGCGTCTGGATTATTAGTGTTCATGTCTGCTTGTTTGCCCTCGTTCTCTTGTAACTCTCCGGCTGCGATCACATGGATTCAGACAGACGGTAAACGCAGAGATGGTCCCGTTCCATCCTGATCACCCAGCTGGCCTTCCTCAAGTAATAATACTTAAGGTTCTCACTCACGCTCTTACTTAAGGGTGTTGCACAGAATTCCTTTAAAGGTTTCCTTAGTTAAGGAAACGCGTTAAGGCATTTGCTGAATTGAAACAGATTTTTACAGCGGTAAAATTCTGTAGTTTCCATGGAGATCGTTTGTTGATACTGCCATGCCACCGTGCTACAACATTGGTTATTTTAATTTCATAATTGCAGACTTAACAGGACGTTTATTGACATTGTTTTCTTCATATTGTGGGTGTGGACACGAAATTACTCGCCTTTTACTGACCGGAAAGATCCCGTGGCATAAAACCATCTCGTCTCCTCGTCCCTGTGTGTGTGTGCGATTGTAGACGTACCTCAAAGTCACGTTTGCGGGCAAGCTCTCCCCCCGTAAACAGCAGCGTTTTGAGGCTGATGTCTTCTCCGTCAGCGCCCAGCTTTAAGCCTGTGCGTAACCCAGTAGTGTAGAATCCATTGCTCGTCGTTAAGCGTCTCCTTTGGGTTCTCCCAGTCGTTGAACACTGTTCTCGGGATGCGTTCATTGTCTTCATTTATCGCCATGAACTCAGCAATGTTGCGGTTAAGAGAGAGTCAGAGGTACCGTACGTTTTTTTTTTCTTACTTTGGTTGCTAAGGTCATTTGTGCGACGATACGATACGATACGATGTCCATGGTTCCTATACGATTCAAGGATGATATTTGGCTCATCTAGAGCGCTACGATACGATTCAATGATTTGAAATCGATACAGTAAGTAATAAGTAGTCCACCTACAGTGTTCATTTGGGGTCTTTTCATACATGAAAACATCTGTAAAAACATTTTAAAACTACGTTAGACTAACGTTAGTTGAATCTCTGTTTCGTTTTCTACTTTACTCCCGTGATAATTTGCCTCGCAGACCGTCTGCTTTCCGGCTGGATACGTGAGGCTGATGCTGCGCGCACATAGATATCATGGTGGGGAAAGGAGAGTCATTATCTCTGAATGAAAAAACCGACAGCGCACGGGGAAAGAACCTGTGGGTGAAGCCGCCCTCGTCAAGTGGATTGATAGCGCCTGCTCACGTAATGTCCCCAAATGAAACTCTGCCGACCGGCTCCTCTACCGGGTGAGAGAGCGAGGAGTCCAGTGCGCCGTTCGTCTGCATGCACGCCATGGATGCGTGCTCGCGCTGCAGAGGGCGGAGCTTGCAAGCTGGCGCATGTCTGGAGAGTGAACCGGAGTAACGTTTAACATTTCTTTACTAGTAAAAGTGCTAAAAAACACTTTCATATAACGTTTGTCGTCCTTAAATATCCTAAGTATCCATACCATCGATTTTGCGAGTACCTACCGATGTAGTTGGATCGTAGGAATATAAATCGATACATAGATGCAGTAGATGAATCGTTACACCCCTATTAAGTGAACATTTTAAGGAAAACCTTAACTGGGAAAATAAGGAAAATTTGAACTTGAGGTTCCTGAGTCTCCTCGGGGAGAACAGTCTGCTCTGTCTGACGGAGTTTCTGAGGTTATGGAACTCCTCTCTCCCACCTTACTGGGACTAAAAATAATCCTAAACATGGCAGAAAATAGGATGGAAATGCCAGGTTACTGTTGATCCAGTCTCATCGTAGTCATCTGCTTTGTGAGATGAGTAATGCTTTCAGTCATGCTCTTCATTACACGCTGTGTTTTAAAGATGCAGGAGAAGCGTTCGTACTGGGATAGCTCAACTTCTGAGCCAGCAGCATGTGTTGGAGTGTGTTCAGGGCTTAGCGAGCCTGCGTTGGGTGTGGTGGTGTGGGGAGTACAGGAAACCATCCCATAATATGACTGAGAGGCTGACAACAACATGGGATAGTGATTTCAGTCGGCATGGCAGCGCTTTACAGCCCCGTAACGGCACAATAGTGTTTTAATGCAGACCACATGTGATGGGGCTCACCATAGGGGCGGACGGACACACACACACACACACACACACACACACACACACACACACACACACACACACACACACACACACACACACACACACACCTCTCAGTGTGTAATGAGGCTGTGGCCTGGCTGGGCTGAGGACACACTCTGTAATAATACAGCAGTCTGTTGTTACGCTGTAATACAGCCTCTATTTCTGCTCACACACACACACAGAGAGAGAGAGAGAGAGAGAGAGAGAGAGGAGGTACATGTAGTGTGTCAGGACGCCGAGAGAAGAATAACGCCCATGTTGACTTCAGCTCAAACCAGCTGAGGATTCATCTGTTTCTCTGACTAAACTCAACACAACTTTCTCAAAGTGTTCGGCTCCTATCAGAGGAATAAACTGCTCTTTGACTGATTCATAATGTTCGGCTGTGTCATTACTTCTTCTGTAATTTGTCACGTCTCTATAAAAGTGTATATTCAGCCAGGTCACACAGCAGTTCGTGAAATAGTCACTAAATTTGATGTTTTGATTCGTGTACAGAGACACGAATTTCAATTTTTTTTTCATGATGGTCGGCACAAAATCAATCAATTTGTATGTAATCCACGTAATTATGAACCAGGAAATATAAAGAGAAACAAACGCCACGTAGGGAGGAGGTCGTTGTACAAAAAACACCAGACTTTAACCAGGAGACCGCTGTTCATGTCTCGTGTGAAACCAGAATCAGTGTTGATGAATTTGTCACGTAATTTCCGTACTTAAGTTACGAAACCTCTGCAGTTATTTTAACCCAAACCACTATCTTTTCCTAAAGCTAACCAAGTTGTTTCCTGTGAAGACGGAACTTTATTTCATTTATTTAAAGTCCGTATGCATGTTATGCCTCGTTCACACTACACGACTTTAGCCCTGGTTTTCCGCTCCCTGACAGAAGCCTCAGATCAGAGGCAAATCTGCGCCGTGTGAGCTGCTCATGAGACGCTCGCCGATGCCCCGCAGAGAGCGCGAGACACGGGTTGATGGTAAACCTGGTGGAGGAGGGGTCGCCTGTTGGAACTTACTGTATGTGCTGCAACACGGAGCAAATTGTCGTTGTTGCACCAAGAGGAATAAATAGTAAAAAAAGTGTGGAAACCGGAGGAAACGGGCTATTTTGTGAACACACGTCATTTACCGTGTATTTCTCGTGTGTTTTCATGACAAAACGTAGTTTGGAGACCTCATCGGGGTTTCCTCCTGGTGAAAGATCTTGTAATGTGTGACCTCCTATCTCCGGTCAGTCATGTAGTGTAAAAACCACCACGACTTAAAGACTCCTGATTACAAGACAGCAAGTTGTGTCGTGAGAACTTAGCTTATCGAGCGGAAATTGACACGAGTTGCTGGACATTCGTAGGAGAACGCACGGAAATTGAGAAATAACTTTTCATAAGATATGACACTGTTGTGTGAGGATCCGTTGATTTGTATGACCCACCCCGACCTCCTCCCTACACGGATTCATCACAATCATATTTGTGATAGATCAAAAACAAACGTAATCCGCGACAAAATATGTTTCCCTCTAAACGTCATTCACAATGCAGTAACCTTTGCTCTTCCTTTATTTCCTCTTCTTCTGTCTCCTCCTTTATTTCTTCTCTTATTTTCTCCTCTTCTCTTCCTTTATTTCTCTTCTCTCAGTTGACTCTGCTCTATTTAAACGGGCCGTGTTCGTATTAGTTCTGCTTTGACCTTATTTAAGCTACAGGATCCATATGAAGTGTGTGAGAGAGATATATTGGGGGGGCTGGCGATGAATGATGCGGCGGCGTGGAAGCCGTTGGACCGTGACTATACTGTAGGTGATAGAGAGACCTAGTAGCATCAATCACACACACCCTCTGTGCTCCCGTTGTTCCCAGTAGAAAGGCTTCTCTTGATTTTTAATAAAGGATATCTGCAGAGAAGGTCAAGGTCATCCAATTGTTGGCCATTCATCTCCTCTTTTTACTCTCCCTCGACACACTCACACAGATCTCTCAATCTCCACTACCGGCCCGGCCCGGCTCGGGGATCCTGCACCTCGTGAGTGTGTGTTTGGTGTGAACGATGCTGCCGTCCTCTCCGCCTCGTCCTGTTATCCATCACCGGCTTTATGTACTCCCGCTGCTATCTTCGCTGTATTTCACCGGCTGCGGCGGGACGTTTGCACGGCGCTCGAGAGGTGTCACAGATAATATCACTTACCGTGTTATCAGACGACTGTTTGAACTTCATACAAAACCTAAATGGTGTGGAAATTGGAGGCTGGATTTATACTGCCAGTGGTCGAGATAAAACCAGCGCTGTGCATGTGAAATACTGCATGTTGGATTCTTGTAAAAGCACAGAGTCGCTCTATAAAGCTCAGAGGTTAGTGTCTGTTTCCTCTGGGGATCGAAATACACTGAATTATATGATTTTCCACAACACTGTCCTGCAAATATTTCAGAATAAAAGCCTTGTGTTAACAAATGAAGGAATTCTGTTCACAGAAAAACGCTCAAGAGCTTTTATTTTGAAACGGAAACAGGAAGTGTTGAGTTAAAATTCTACAGATCGAGACATTGAAACAGTTGTAATGTTGTTGGTGTGATTTCAGTATATATGATCAACGGATCATTTTCACGGAAAAAATAGGCGAGACCTCGACTCAGAAGACACGCAGCCGAACCGCGCTGCTCACACAGGTCGACTGTTTACCGTGATGACGCTGCCACCGCGTGGTTTCCCGCCACAGCCTCACAATATGCATGTACACAAGCAGTGTTTTTTCATCATGTGAAAATAGTATATATATATATTTAAATGGCTGTTGTTCCCCTTTAAGCAGCATCATACCTGTTCCAACGTTGATTCTGCAAAACCCTGAATGACATTCAAAGAAAATATTTTTGAATGCTCACTTTCAAAGTCACTTTTTGGATGTTTTTTAGCCGGGCTAGCGGTGAGATATTTCAACATCTACTGTACCAACGGGCACAAAATAGTTTACAGACATTCATAGTCCTCAAGATGATGGATCAATGTCTCAACAACTCATGCGTTCCACTCAGGATGAATTGTAATCACTCCTCCTTCTCCTCAAGTGCCATCATCAGGTCAAAATTATAACTTGTTCAGTACTTTGATTTATGACAGTGCTAGTTAGCAAATGTTAGCGTGCTAACACACTAATTTAAGATGCGTTAGCATCACAGAGCAGCTAGCATGCAGCTGCAGGCTCTCAGTGTTGTTTCCTGACTGAGAAGGAACCAGCAAACTGTCCATTTGAATGGTCATCATGATGTAAAATGATGTCAAATGAAGCTTTGTTTGTGACGTTTCAGTCTGGTTTTGATACCTGAGACAGAAGGATGAACAGTGAAGATGAATGAGAGGTTTTAACATGTTAGAAGGAGGTTGTATCGATGTTTTGCATCAGATATATCTGCTATAGAAACAGGATGGGCTAATCTGATCTCAGCTGATGTTACCTCAGAGAAACTTTAGTTTAAATCCCTCTGCGGCCGGGCGTTAACTCTCTTCCACTTTACAGCTCCTCAAGCAAACTCTAAAACATGTGCAGAATTAAAATTAGCAGCTGTTTATTAATTCACAGTTTAACAGGAGAGGCCTGTGTCTCAGCTGAACAGAGAGAAACCTTTCATCGAACACGTTGTACGTATTTGTTGTTGATTTATCGAACAGATTTACAGCAACAACAGTCCGAGCGGAGTCGTGCAGCAGCGGTCACATGATGAGTTCACCGTTTGTACGTTGTTCAGCTGCTCTTTAGTATTGATGATTGGTGACAACACCACCTTCAGTTAAAGTTAAAGACTGAAAAGAGAGTTTAGATTTAAACGTCGGAGGGTTTTGCCTGCAGGCCTCAGAGGGGATTCCAGCGTGTTGTGCATAGTTGTGAATTATACGCTTCATTCGAATGAGTCACCGCCTCGAGCTGCGTTTTCTTAATATGGTCATCTAAGACTATATAGTCAGGGAGCGCTGTTGTTCCTGGAGGACTTTCAAACCTGTCAGTTTTTATGACTATTATTGTGTGTGTGTGTGTGTGTGTTTTTACACGAGGGAGGACATTGTTGCTGAGTGAGGTCACCTCTGGACAACTCGCCCTCCTTTAACTCATTTATGATAATGTGTGAAGGGTTAAAGATGAAAGGGTGAGGGAATGAAAACAGCTTGGGGAAGTTAAACACAAACATGTGTACGTCTTCTGTGATGTCACTCTCAGCTGACTCCACGCCGTCACTGGTTGTTTTTTGATGGCGCGTTTGCTCACTTGCATGAGTGTGTCACCACGCTGGTGTGCAGTCCAGTGGTTACTGAACATCTGGAGAGAGACACACACTGACCTGTCAGCTTAACTTCTTTTCTTTTTGGGGGACTGGACAGTCGACTCTACTCTGGTTGTGTAACGGAGTCAGAGGGAGACAGTCACACTGTCTGAACACATCACTGCTGCTACTCCTTAAAAACTAATACCAGCAGTCTGACTGGATTTTCTTACTGTTGCCATTAAAGTGCATTAAATCTTAAATCCGCTGATGAATGAGCTGCGTAGCTGCAGTGTGACACTGTAGCATAGAAGTCCAGCCTCCTTTCTGAGCTAACCTCTCTGGCAAAGGCTCCTGGGAGCTGTAGTTGTCCAAGATCCAAGCTTGCTAAGGAGGGCGCCTCATCTCCTAGCATAAATTATGGTATCTGATCGGTGTATAGACTGGCGTACTCGCCGATACCCGATACCGAATTTTGGGCAGTATCAGAACAACTCTATACAACAGTAATTTACTGTAAATTACGGTAGAAAGACAATTAGAAAATATAATTTTTTCAGAAAGTGTATTATGTATTATGCTGCAAGTCGGAAGTCGATAATTCCGAGTCGATATTCCCGACTTCCAATCTAAATGCGTCCCAGTGCATCTGAGGGAAAACATGGACGTCTGCGGCAAACTGACGTCTGTAAGTCTCTGAGCATCACAAGGACCTACATCAATTACCACAACCATCATTAAGAGTATCCTGTTGGGAAATATTTCTGAAAATCTAATTGAAGACATTTTAAGGATCTGCGGGAACCCTGTTATACAATTTTACATCAAACACAAACACTACATATAAAGTAAAAGATAATGAAAAAGGTAGTTCTCTGTGCACCGCCATGTTGCTGTGACGTCAGGTGTCAGGTTTATATCGGGCGAGATAAATCTTGAACTTAGATGACCGTTCGGCTGCACTTTTCCGTATCGGATGTACGAGTACGATGCATAGTTTTCCAGATGTCTTTCTGTGAAGTAGCCTGGGATCATGGGAGTTGTTGTCCTCAGCAGCACCACACAGAGGAGAGAAGCGTGAGAGGGTGATGGAGGAAGAAGAGACAGAGAGATAAAACAGAGACAGGGACGATGGGAGGAGGTTTAGAGGAAGAGAGTCCAGCACCCTTTGAAATATTCATCTGCTCCGGGTGAATAATTGATGGCGTACAGAAGACAGATGCATGAGGGATAGACAGACAAATGGATGGAAAGAGAGACAGAGACAGAGAGATAGAGCCCCATGTGTCCTCAGGTAATAAAGGTACAAATCTCCTGTTTCCTTTTCTCTGTCACCTCCTTCAGAGACTCTGATTCTAGTCCTGTGGTGTCTGTAATGACTACAGCTTCATGCTGTGAACTGTCTCTGGTCACCATCTACAACCTCAGCTGGCTGTAGGAGTGTGTGTTGGTCTCATGTCTGCAGACGTACAGGCTTTTATTTAGGTGGATTAATGGTTTGGAGGCGTCTGGAGTGATGGTTTGTTGGGGCTGTCTCCAGTAAGCTCCTCATTAACTATGAATGGGATCTACCTTTCTCATCTTCTCATAGACGGACTGAGATTCTCTGCAGAGTCTCTCTGAGTTTTTCACTGGAAATACATGAGGAGAGCAACAACAAGGCTTCATCCCAGTTCTGTTCATTAACCTTATGTGTTGTTGTAAGTGTTGGCTAAGAGAGAATAAATAATAACGATCTCTGATTATCAGTTATCAGATAATAAGAATTCAGCCCGTTTGCATGGAAAGGTGTATAAACGCCACAATAATATGCAAGGCTTTTAGCGTGCAATAAGTACGCCTCTCTTGATTTCCGCGTGTCATTTGTACACCATGTATCCTGCACTGACTGCAATGTAAATGCATCCACGTATAAATGCTACAGTAAGAGTAAATTATGCCGTATAAGAAGCAAGAAAGACCACTGATGGTGGGCGGGTCCAACAAACACTGGACTTTTAACCAGGAGACACGTGTTTGAGACGTTATTGACGTTTGTCACGTGACGATTTTCACATGTTTTTTATTGACATTTATGATGTGTCTTCCGTCGTTGTTTCCGTACGCGTTTTACTTAGTTTACGTTCTTATTTTAAGCCCAACCATGACGTTTTCCCTGACCCTAACTAAGTGGTTTTCTTGCCTAAACCTAACTGCGGATGTTTGTGTGATGGAGACGGCCAAAAACCAAGATGATCACGGCCAAAAACCAAGATGGAGAAAGCCAAAAACCAAGATGGCGACGGCCAAAATCCAAAGATGGAGACGGCCAAAAACCAAGATGGTGACGGCCAAAAACCAAGATGGTGACGGCCAAAAACCAAGATGGTGACGGCCAAAAACCAAAATGGAGACGGCAAAAAACCAAGATGGCGAAGACCAAAATACCAAACCTAAGGCTTGAAAACCGTAGTCCACAAAACAATGGGTGACGTCTCAATGAGTTTTTCCAGTTCGTATATACAGTCTGTGAGTCGTTGCCTTCGTTTGTTGGGTTGGTTGGTGTTAGGGTAAGAATATCAGGGTAAACCAATCAGAGTCATGCCTTCGCCGTCATTCTGCATAATAATTAGTAATGTGCTTCTGTTTGTTGTATTTTCAGAGCAGTGGCCCTTCGGAACAATGAAAATCGTTTGTTTTCAGGTTATCGTACTGTCGGTCAAATCGGTTTTCGGTCCAATGGGCTTTTGGTCCGATGGAACATTTTTCGGACTATTGGGGTTTTGGAATAATGGGTCATCTGAGCAATGGCGTGGCGTCCACCAATACTGGACCCATTATTGTTGGGATGTAGCATTCGCTACCTCTTTAAGTATAGGAAGCCACTTCTACAGAGACAAACAATCTCAGAATCATTTAATACAAAATGTACAGTGTATGTAATATTGGATTTTTAGTCTTCAAACTTTGCCATCTTTTGGTGTTCCTTTTAAGCTTTTGTTCATTTTGTTTTGGTTTAGATAAAAACATTTTTTTCATATTAATTTCAATCTTGTTCAAATAGGACGTGAAATGTGGTTTTAATAATTCTGAGAAATGTCGGCATTAATAACGCTACTGCAGTAATAAGACCTTAGATCTTCTATTCATGTATCATCATCAGCAGGAGACCAAAAAGATGAAATACAGCGCGTTCATCATCATCATCATCATCATCATCATCAATACAATCATCATCATGTGAGTCGGGCATCGCAGCAACATGACAACATGGATATTGGTCTTCTAATCTGGGATTAGAGCCAGAGGATCAAACTGTGCTCATCAGGGATTGATGGGGGGAGATGGACGGAGGAATAGATAGACAGATAGATGGAGAGCTTGAAAGAAAAGAGGAAAGAAAACAAAAGGGTCCTCAGGGTTGTTTTATTGTTTATCATTTCTTTTTTACTTCCTTTCAGTCTCACGTGTTCATATATGGAATCTGTGAATTTGAGCATCTACTGTTTCCTGTGTCCGGCTGTGCTGCAATCTGTTTGCTCTCCCTCGTTACAGAGCAGCAGCACATTTGGCCCGACACGCTCTTAATCCCATGTACTGACTGATGATGGTGGTGATGATGATGATGGTGGTGGTGATGATGGTGTGTTTCTGAGTTCTAGCTCACAGGCTGGTTTGTTCCCTTTTAGGTCCTTATTGTAGTCTACTCTCTGATCCAGAGTCAGGGGGCGGTCACATGTCAGTTACCCTCACTCACATAATCACTGGTTGCCTAAAGACTGAGTGCTTACAGAAATATGGTGCTGTTCCTACCACCATCTCCATTGTTTACACGATATGTAATGTATATATGTATATATAAACACGGCGGCAGGCGAGCCAACAAAGTACAGTAGACAGCGGTGGGGAGGATAGAGAGGGTAACTGACGTCTGAGTTTATGATGAGGTTGCCGCAACCATAGAAAACAAGCAAATCCTAACTCTGTAACTAACTTTAGGAATCCTATTTTATATAAATACTCAATCCAACGTCGTTTATCAACTTTTATTATCTATTCCTAGCAACTGATGCTACTTTTCTCATTTCACCAAGCCAAACAACTTTGTAACCGGTGTTTTTCTCATTGAAACATGCTGAAACATGGAAACTATGGCTGTCGATCAATTAAAATATTTAATCATGATTGATTGCATGATTGTCCATAGTTAATCACGATTAACCACAAATTAATCACATTTTTTTATCTGTTCAAAATGTACCTTAAAGGGAGATTTGTCAAGTATTTAATACTCTTATCAACATGGGAGTGGACAAATATGCTGCTTTATGCAAATGTTTGTATATATTTATCATTGGAAATCAATTAACTACACGAAAATAATGACAGATAATGTGCAGAAACCCTCACAGGTACTGCATTTAGCATAAAACAATATGCTCAAATCATAACATGACAAACTGCAGCCCAACAGGCAACAACAGCTGTCAGTGTGTCAGTGTGCTGACTTGACTATGACTTGCCCAGAACTGCATGTGATTATCATAAAGTGGGCATGTCTGTAAAGGGGAGACTCGTGGGTACCCATAGAACCCATTTACATTCACATATCTTGAGGTCAGAGGTCAAGGGACCCCTTTGAAAATGGACATGACGGTTTTTCCTCGACAAAATTTAGTGTAAGTTTGGAGCATTTTATTTAACGTCCTTCGCTGTAAGCTAGTATAACATGGTTGGTACCGATGGATTCATCAGGTTTACTAGTTTCATATGATACCAGTATCTGCACTCTAGCTTTAAAACTAAAAATCACAAGTTGCGTTAATGCGTTAAAGAAATTAGTGGTGTTAAAACAGATTTGCGTTTTCACGTTATTATCGCGTTAACAGGCCTAAAAATCAACACCTTGTTGCAAATATACATTATATGTTTCAGCAAGTAGAGTATGTCATGTTTAAGTGTAGCAATGCACTCTGATTTAGCTCACACTCTTTGCTTCATCTCATTACTGTTTTATCAGATCTGATCTACTAATATTAGATCTTATTTTGTGTTTGATTGTGACTGTTTTTATCTTTCTTCAGCTTGTAAATCACATCTTAGCTGGTCAAATAAAATAAATCTCGTTACACGCCTTCTCACCCAGAACACACAATAAGAGTTAGTCTCACTCCCTGTTTCTCTCTCTGCCTGTCTGATGTGGCAGCGAGCCACTGTGACCACAGAGACACACAGGAACACACACAGGAACACACACAATAACACACTGTCCAGCCCGCGGCACGCTGCGATGTCTTCAGCGCCGTGACGCTGACGTGGTCATAATCTCCTGTGTGTCTCTATTTTCACCTTTCCCTCTGAGCAGCGATGGGATGGGATTACTTTGACTGACAGGTGTGACCGATGTTTATCACACACACACACCCCAACAATGTGATTATTACAATTGCCACATGAATATGTCATGTTGGGGGTCGCCATGGAAACAGTGACATGTACTGTCTTACCTTGACATGAGTACGATGTCATGTTTTATCTGCTCACAGGAATATTGTTATTCTGCCACCATGCAGTGTTTCGCTGGCTGAGAACATACACAGTATTAATGTATTTGCATATTTCTAATATTGATTTATTAGGTCATAATATAGAGTTTGTTTCATAAATATCTGGTAAACTATCGTTCCTACTCGGCATAAGGAAAGACAGAAGTGGAGGCCACACACTGCTAAAAGAGAGAAGAAGCTACATGAACCCAAAGTTAAATAATGTAGGGATGCTACAGCCGCGGTGTCTGTGATGAATACATGAGGCTGTTCTCCATTCGGCCGTGATGCTGAGCTGTATGTTACAGCAGCAGCAAGGGAAGGGAACACATGAGGTGTAACGTTGGGTCTCTGGTAATCAAACAGTAGCAGGTAGTGATGGCTGGTGCTGTGGTAACTCTGAGTGTATAATGCCAACAGGGCACCACAATAGTGAAAAGGTATACAACACTAAGGAATTTAAGAATGAGAAAGCACAATAACCAAAGAGAAAAACACCCATACCCTTGTGAAAATGATAATAATAACAATATCAATTAGAGATGGAGATTAAAAACAAATAAATCAATTATGTAAATCTAAATGAATGAAATTAAAATGATAAATAAATTAATTAAAATAAGCAAATTAAAAGAAAATAAGAAAAAATAATTAAATTAAATTAGAAAAAAGGAACTAAATTAAAATCAAATAAAGATAAATAAAATAATAAATATATAAATAAATTAAATTAAGTAAATTAAAGGAAAATAAAATAAAAAATAAAGTATATATACATTAAATAAAAATAAATAAATAAATAAAACCACTGACCGTAAAGACGATGTAAAATCACCAACATTTACAGACTGAAATGAAATTAGACAAATCTAAATACTTAAAAAATAATAAATAGATAAATTAAATAAAATTATGTAAATAAAAAAAAATAAAAAATAATAATAAAAAATTGCCCACAAAGACAAATTGTAAAATCACTAAAATTTACACACATCTGTGATCAATTTGAAGTAAGTCTGAGTACGTGGTCACTGGTCATAACTGATATTTTATATATTTATAAATTCTTATAAATCCTAATCTGTTGGGGTTACAGACAAACTCTTATAGAATAGTCTGTCGACCCTATTAGGGTATAAATTTCAGGTAGGGTAACATAATAAACATGTTAACTACAATTAAAGACAAATGCTCGGCATTTTGGGAAATGTTTTATCCGCTTTCTTGCAGAGAGTTAGAGGAGAATATTGATATTAATAATCTCATGTTTGTGAGTTAAGAGCAGGGAAAGCTTAGCTTAGCTTCAATACTGGAAACAGGGAGAAACAGCTATCCTGGCTTTGCTTGGCAAGAAATACTAACAGCATAAACCTTGGCCTAAAACCACAAATCTTTTGTTGCATTTTTAAATGTCTGATTGTTTATGGATTAAAATAATAGTGCAGCAGGGCCTCAGACCAGGTGATGTAAATGTTTAATTAGATGTCTAATTAGCATCATCTGTCATCTTTAAAGGAGATCTGGCAAACAGTATTTGATACGGTAGTTTTCAACATTATTGAATATGCCAGAGGGAGCAGGAAATCTTTTAAAACTGATCAATATGAATGACGTGTATACGGTTGAGCTGTTGCACCTACTGTAGCAGCAGCTGGAAGTCCTCTGCCAGTTTCTAACAAATTCAAATTAAGGAACGAGCGTTGACTGCTCTCATAGATGCATCATAGTTGATCTAGTAGCAGAATATCCAACATTAAGTCCCGTTAAAACTATTAGACGTCTCATGATCTGAGTGACTGGAGCGCCTCCCTGGTGTAACAATACATCTCTTTGTTTTAGGGGGTCACAAGACAACATTTTGAGAAGCAGCCGTTTAAATTGTGGCTGGAGGCCTGTTTGAAGGGCAGAAGCAGGTCACAGAAACAGCAGCTGCTCAGTTTGAGGCTGATTCTTTTATCATTATCTCTGAATAAACTGTCTTTTCTCTTCCCCCTACAGGTTAATAGACCTGTCAGGCTCTCTCACAGATGGACCAGTAAACTATAAGTACAAGACCAAATGTACTTGGCTAATAGAAGGATAGTAAGTACCTCTTTCTCCTCCTCTATCATCATTCATCTTATCTCAGTTCTACTTGGTTAAAACTGTGATATCTCTCTGTTTGTGGCTGAAGGGCTCCAGATAAAGAGAGCTTTATTACTCTGTAAATAGATGGAGTTTGTCTTTGTGTGTAACTGCACACAGAGATGCATGCAGCACTAACTGAATGCACACAAAGATACTGTAGCTATATAAAGCCTCTTTCCCACTGGGCAAAAACACACTAACATCCTTTTGTCTTCTTCGTTTCGCAATTTTTTCGGACATTTTTCAGACTTTTCTTCTGCCTTTCTTCAGCCTTTTTTTCTGACATTTTGCAAATTTTTCTGACATTTTTCAGACTAATTTTCGGTCATTTTTCAGACTTTTTTGCGCAATTTGTTTCGGCCATTTTTTCGGACTTTTCTTCTGCCTTCCACCTTTTCTTTCAGACTTTTTTCACACAATTTTTGACTTTTTTCTGACAATTTTCAGACATTTTTCACACCTTTTTTTCTTATTATCTGACATTTTCATGACTTTTTTTCTGCCTTTCTTCAGACCTTTTTTCTGACATTTTTCACATATTTTTCTTACAATCAGCATTCATTCCCTGGGACAAATTACTCTGCAGTAGTCATGGGTATTTATCGGCTCCTGCTCCGATTGGCAGTGATGGAAACATGACACCCGGGTGGACACGCTAATTTTCACCCCTTTTCCGGTTCGATGCTATGTGATGCACGTTGAAGTGATTATATGATAAATAAAGTCAACTTTTCCTTTCACACGGGACACGAACAGCGGCCTCCTCATTGAAAGTCAACTTAATACTACGTCATTTGCTCCGACCGTCAAATAACTCCGCAGGTGGGTTTACATTGGAGTTAGTTGAGAGCCCAGTTCATCACATACTGTTGGTAAAGGGCGCCTCCGTGGGTCGGTTTTACTGACCAAACAGCAATAAGTTTTGCGTATAAGACACGGTTGATCTTAGCTCTGACCACCACTGTTGGAGCGATTCGTTCTTGTCCCTTCTGGGCAGAGAAACAGGTCCAATAGGTTTAAATTCTACTTTGTTCCAAGTGCAATAAATGCACTTAATTTTCACTGAACCGTGACTTGACTGCACTGCTCAGCAGCACTTTATCATTACAATGGTTTGACACATTTAACGGACTGATGCATCTTCATTTACTGTTTGCTGTAACTGTTGTGATTAATGTCCCGTGTCCTCTGTCCTATGCTGTGTTGTGTTTCTGTCCTCTACTGTAAACCACATTCCCCCTCCAGGGACCATAAAGATGAGCTGAACTCTAAATGTGAGGTTATCCAGCTTCAGATAGAACAACTGTGTTTTTGTTCTTGTGCAACTGGATCCACTTGTACTGATTTGTCATCCTCCCAGTTCGCTTGCTTGGCTCAGTGTGCACTGAATACCTAAATTCAATCCAGAACAATTGTTTTATTGGCACAAATGGTCCCCAGCTGTATGTATGCACTTTTTAATGATCCAGCACAACTTTATAATTTACAGTAAATTATTTCACAGACCCCCTAACAGAGTAAAAATAAACAAATAAATAAATAAATGACTTGATAAATATATAAACATGTAGCAAAAATGCTATAAAAAATAAACATAGCCATTAATTAATTGATATGTAACATAAATTTATATTTCTGTTTTAATTTGCGACTTTATTTATTTATCTTTGTATTAATTCCCTTATTTATTTACTCCTCTGTTTCTCTTTTATTTATTTATGTGTTTATTTTTATTCATTTTTAAATGTATTTATTTATTTTAAATAACGTTGAGTGACGGCCTTCATTGGCATAATGTGGGAGAAATGCATAAAGAAATGTAAAAATAAATACAGTGAATGCAAGGGAAAATCATGCAGAAATAAATAAATAAATGCATAAATACATACATTTTAAAATAAATATAAAATAAATAAAAATAAGTGCAAAAATAAATAAATACATTTAAGAATTATTAAAAATTAAATACATAATTAAATAAAAGAGAAAATTAAACAGAAGAGTAAATAATTAAGGAAATTAATACAAAGGTAAATATATAAAGCACCACATTAAGAAAGAAATATCAATCTATATCACATTTTATCACTTAATTTAATGGCTACATTTATTTTTAATTTTTTTTGCTACATTTAATGACATATTTATTTATTTATCGAGTCATTTATGCATTTGTTCATTTATTTTTTTATTTTATCAGGTTCCGTCCTCCATAGTCTAGGAGACTTGTATTAAGACATCACAATGACTTCAGTTTAGCAAAAAGGTTTCTCTAGGCGCTGTGTGTCAATTTGTGATCATAGGCTTCATAAATAGTGGAGACGTGTTTCAAAAGTAAGAATAATATGAAGCATGTAGGTAATATATATCCTTCAGGTGTATTTTTATCATGCTCATGCATCCTGTGCTCTGTCTCCCCGTCTCCCAGTCCTAATGCAGTACTCAGGCTGCGCTTCAATCACTTCGCCACCGAGTGCAGCTGGGACCACATGTACGTCTACGATGGAGACTCCATTTACGCCCCTTTGATTGCCGTCTTCAGGTGAGCGCCCGCCACTCCGAACAGACGAGAGAGCTGTGAGAGAGGGCGGATATGGAAATGACTCCGGTAGCCTTTGGCACAGCTTCAATAGCTCCAACAATTTTTCACTTATGCAGTCAAATGAGTCCACGTATAGGCAAAGAAAGGGCCTCATAATTACCTATAGTACCACAATACAGCGATAACAGAAAGAAAATACTGCAATTACTCACATCAGCCCTGAATAACACTTATTTCTGGAGCTTCATTTGATTTCCCCCCCCCCCCAAAGGACAATCTACGAGTATGTGGGTGGCTTTCTTTCATTTGACAAGAATTCATTAAAAAACAGTAATGCCACAATAATTTACCAACCTCCCACTTCTTTAGGCTTATCTCCTGTTGAGAGCTGGATATGAAGGAGCTAATTTGGCCTCTTCCAACCAAGGGGAAATTATAATTTGAATATACAAAGCCTGTGTAGCATTATTACCAACAATAAATAAATTGTTTATTGTAGATGGGTGTGTACGTTTGCAGCAGGGAGGAGGCTTTGATTCTTTTTGGGCGAGCGTACATTTGCGGTGCATTGCATTTATTAAAAGAGACAGGCCGAGCAAATAAGAAACCACCGACCCCCCCCCCCCCTGTACAGCCTCATCAAATAGATAGAAATGAGATGCGGTACGACGCTGCACTGCAATGTTGTTTTACTTTAAAGCTAATCACTGTCATATTCTTAGTGCTCAAATGGATTCCTTTTTATCTTACAGCTCTCCAGTGGTGCTTTCAGACCAGACTCCATAAAATACAGCAGCGTTTCAAAAATGCTTTTAACATTATTAACAGAGGGACTGCCTGTCTGTCTCTGTCTCTGTCTCTCTCTCTCTCAGTGGTCTAGTAGTACCAGAGACCAGAGGCAACGAGACGGTCCCGGAGGTGGTGACGACGTCCGGCTACGCTCTGCTTCACTTCTTCAGCGATGCTGCCTACAACCTGACCGGCTTCAGCATCGCCTACTCGTATGTCTACACGTCTCTCTCTTCTTTTTATAGTCTGATATATGAATGACAGTGTATTAGGGCCATTGTAGATACAAAAAATAATAATTATGGAGCCGGAGGAGGGGGATAATAATCACAGAAAAAATTGACGAGAAAAAAAAGTGGATATTCTCTTAGATTAAACAAATTTGAAAATTAATTAACAACAATTTAATTAAAATTGTAAATTTATGAGAAAAAAACTCACAAATTTGCGAGATTACAAAGTCGTTTAAGATAAAAAAAAAAACGTGGATATTCTCTGAGATTAAAGAGTCAATTTTACTAGAAAAAAAATCACAAATTTGCAAGATTAAAATCGTAAATTTACGAGAAATAAACTTGAATATTCTCTGAGATTAAAGGCGCAAATTTATGAGAAAAAATTCGCAAATATGCGAGATTATAAAGTCGTTTAAGAAAAAAAAACAACATATAATTCCTATAATTTAAATAATGCAAAACTGTGGTAATGCTAGCCCCCATCTGAATTTCTCTCCATCTGAGTGTTGTTGCTTGACAAACCCCCCACACTATTTTTATTACCATGGTATTTTTCTCGTAATTTTGCCACTTTAATCTCAGATAATATATAACTGTTATCATATATTTTGTTTGAGTATTTAGAGAGATTTAAAACTATTTTCAAAGATTTAAAACAACGTTTATATTGTTAGTAAGTTAAATTAGTATTATTTTGAATGGTCAATGGCAAAATGAATTAGACATTCCTACTCGTGAATTGCTTAAAAATGTGGTTTGGTTTTAGAAATGGGCAAATATTCTATTAAATGTTCATGTTTTTGGTTCTTGTTTGAATTAAATGTTCAAATTGCTTCAATTTGTAATTATAGTATGTTAACATTGTGCCCACCAACCCTGTGATGAGGCCGGTTGGCATAAATACACAACATGACTTTAATCATGAATCACCTAACTTTAGAAAACATTTGTGCACATTAAAACATATTTATTCATATCTGAGACATTGACCTTTCATTTGCTGCTGGTTAGAATATTCTAACATAAATTAAGGCAGAGAAAAAACGGCAGAGAGTGAACCAACCAACACCGGTCTCCCCTACACATGGCAGGATAAAGGTTGTCATGACGACCCTCTTGTCACAGCAGCAAACCAGCTTTTTGTGTTAATGAAAAGATGATTTTCTACCTCTGGTCCTTGGCTCCTTTTTTTCTATCTCGTTCAGCATCTGTATTTATGTGATATTACAGAGAAACAGTGTGTAATGTTTGGAGTATCAGTGTATCGATGCTTTTTGTTCACAGTTTGGTTTTTATGTGTCATTTCATTTTTATTCCCACTCTCATTTCTCTCATTTTCACTCCCCTTTGTATTTTTCTTTGTCTCCCTCTAGCTGCATCTGTAATTTCTCTCTTTTAAATTATATGTCTTACTCCATCTCTCTTTTGTGTCCCACGGTTCCTTGTTGTATTGCATTTATTTGACAGGCGCTTTTGTCCAAAGCTGCTTACAATAAGTGCTTTCAGACTCAATAGGAACAAGAGGTAGATGTCTTCAGAAATTGGAGGTGCATCCCTCTCATACAAACAGTGTTCAGTGTTATAGTAGGCTTCATGTACTCTTTGTGTTCTGGGGCCAGTTGCATAACGTTGTCTTTGTCTTAAAGTTAACTTTAAGTTGGTGCCATGCCATTTTTCCAATGGCCCATTATTCCGAAGGTCCGATGATGTCATTCTGCATAATAATTAGCCATGTGCTTCTGTTCGTTTCACGGAGAGTGCATCTTCAGAAAAATGGGCTTTTGGAGCAATGGACAGTCCCCCTTTCTCTTTTACCTGTTGCATAAAGCTTCTTGATGAGTGACTAATGTAAGACTGATAGATCATGGATATAAAATTAGGTAGTCTGTCGCGCAATGCATTATGGGTGGAATAAGACACTTGACACCATGCTTGACACAGAAGGGAAAAATGGTGGATACAACAGCAACAGACACCACACCAAGTACAGGAGAAACATAACAGGAAAGGTAATAAACAGTTGAAATCGTAGCTAAAAGTTAGCTAAAAGTAATGGGTAAACAGTCATTCTTCACTACAATTTATTGATGAATAAGGAGTGATGACTGATGTCAAGGCTACTTTACAGAGTGCATTATTTCTCATAACTGCATGGGTTGGAGAGTATTATCCTACTTTAAATATTGTTGATTCTTATACCAAGGCTATGGAAAATACTTTTCTTTTCTAAACTGGCCTGTAGGTTTTTTTTGATAACATATACGAGGACACCTCAAACATAGTTCTGGTCACCATTTTAACCATTGTTCTAAATCGATGCGCGATAAAGTACTGCTTCATGTTAACTCTCACTGGTCAAACCAATCTAACTGCAGATTAAATTGACTGAAAACACACTTATGGCCGTGGTATAAGTGCAATAATACACTCTGGGGTGTCCTGACATGGGAAATTCCTCAGCTGAGTTCCTTATTTGGGAATATCAAGACTGTTTGTCTTTTAATTTTCAGTAGACATCCTGTAAAAGTCCATCATTCACTCTCCTTTTAGCTCTGGTTTGGGCTCAACCAACTCCTGAGACAAAATATCTGACTCTTTAGCTGCTAGATGTTCCACTTATTTCTTCAACAGCTAGTCTAATTTTGGCCTTTTGGTTCTGTCCAGGTGAGTTTATTAGAGCCTGCTGTGTCTAGAAATGTGGTTGATGAGAGTGACTGAACTTTACCGCTCTAAAACCAAAACTTTCAGATAAAAGTGTCTGAAAAGCTCCAAAGAGCTGCAGAGTTATTGATCATTTTCAGTGGGTTCAGCACTACAACCACTTTCATATTGCCCACAGTCATTTCATCTATTAAAAATATTGATTAGGGGAGCTAAATAATTCCTTACGCATTTTTTAAAATGACAAATTCATGTTGGCACTATTACTCTAAGCAAGATAAATCATAACATTGTAGTTGCCAGCTAACCCTTCACCTCCATCTCAGAGCTGTGTTGTTATCTAAATAAATATCTGGCCAGTCCCAATCCTCTGTGCCTATATGTGCTGTATGACCTTGAAGAGCTGCCTTGACTTCCTGTCTAACTTCCTGTCTCCCTCAGGATAAACTCTTGTCCCAACAACTGCTCGGGTCACGGCAGATGCAGCACGGCGAACTCGGTCTCGGGTCGCGTGTACTGCGAGTGTGAGGAGTACTGGAAAGGAGAAGCCTGCGACATCCCGTACTGCAGGGATAACTGTGGCAGCCCGGGTCACGGCTACTGCGACCTGACCGGAGAGAAGCTCTGCGTCTGCAACGACAGCTGGCAAGGTAAGAGCGTTTCATCAGGGAGATTAAACTGATGAACTGAGGAGGTTTATTGGGAAATTTTAGTTTTACTGGAGTTCAGCCAGGATGGTGAGATTTGTCTTTTTGGCCTGGAGCTGATGGGTTTTGTGGAGAGATTTCAGAAGGATAGAGGAAGAGGAAGATGATGAACGGGCTGGAGAGAGTTGGATGTGTTGTATCTGAACTAGGGCTGTCAAAGTTAACGCAATAAAAAACTAGAGGAGGGAAAAAAATCATTTTTTATTTTTTTATTTTGTCAATATAATCAATATATTTGCTTCATTTGAGTCTATGTGGAGGTAGAAGGAAGTTACTGCTTTTATTGTTGTAGTCTGAGTAACGTGACGTCATATCCGTTCCGTATCCGTCAACCTAAACAAACCGCAGCGTGCCGAAGCCGAACCCAAGTATCGTCATAGTATTGAAACTAGAAAACCTAAAGGGGTCCCTTGACCTCTGACCTCGAGATATATGAATGAAAATGGGTTCTATGTGTACCCACGAGTCTCCCCTTTACAGACATGCCCACTTTGTGATAATCACATGCAGTTTGAAGAAAAATAGTCCCAAATCTCTAAATTGATCAGTGCATGAAAAACGATGTTTTTGCCTGTAGTGTCTCTCCTTAATTCCACATGTCATTGTTGCACCTCCATATAATCACTCTGTAGTCGGTGTAAATGAGGCCAGCGCCGGTGTTATTTATTCTGAAAGCATTTCTCCTGATGGCTGTAATGAAGAGGATCTTTTTGATGTTTCTGTTTCGTTCATTATTTAATGAGAAAAAGGGGATGAATAGGAAACAGACAAAAGGAGGAGCTACAACAGTTCTCTTGTTTATTATCAACATAATGTTGTTGCCTAATTCAATATTTCTTTATGTCATAAAACAATAGATATCCTGGGTAATCTATTATGTGGCTTCATTATTTTAGTTATTTATGTTGCATTTGTGAACAATTTGCTCTTTTAGCAGCATACAGAACACATTTATGATACACAGGGACGGGGTCACTGGAAATGACTTAGCACATAAATATAAACTACAATGAATGAAATGCAGTTGCTGTTTCCTCAGTGATTGTGTCATTTGTTGAAGGCAATTATACTGATGTCCCAATATTAATGTGGTCACTACAAATGAAGCATCTTCAGATAGTGTTTAAACTGCTAGTTTTCTTATTTGTCTGAAGCATCAATCACAGACTCAGAGTCAAACACACAATTAATATTAGTATTTTATTATTTTATTTTGATAATAAAAATTTGTATAGCACTTTTCTTAACGTTACAAAGTGCTTCACAACACAAAATACACTACAAACCCAAACACAAACACGATATCCACTGCTGCTGTTATTATAATTAAATTATAATATTTAATTATATTATTATAATAATTAAATTATAATTCTTACAGAATTCTTACAGTTCTTACAGTCTTTAATGCACAAACTTATTTTAAATATGCACATATCATCTGTCACTGTTCAGTATTTATTCTTTACATTATTTGTATTGTTTGAAAATTAAAGTAAATTAAATTAAAGTAAATTAAATTAAATTACATTAAATTAAATTAAATTAAAATAATAATAATTATTTTGTATTATTATTATTAATAATAATAATAATAATAATAATAATAATAATAATAATAATAATAATGATAATAATAATAATAATAATAATAATAATAATAATAATAAAGACAGCAACAATACTACTTCTACTACTACTACTACTACTAATAATAATAATAATTATTATTATTATATTATTATTATTTAACCCCACCAGTCATTCCAGTCCAGTGAAGTTAGATTAGATGGGGAAGCGCTGCCCCCTCCTGGATTAATACTGTAAGCACAAGTAAAACCAGTTTCACTTTTAAAATGTTATATATTGACTTATTTTGTCTGCAGACACATGTTGATAGTAAATCAATATCAATGAAAAACATGACAGGGAGTCTCATCTTCAACCATTCAATTTAAGGGATCTTTCCCCTTAACCTTGCAAGCTAAAGGAAACAATGATGCATTTGTGTCCCACAGAAAAACATAGTTTTATTTTATTAATAATGTATGGCCTTTTTTTTTTTCAAACACAACCTAAGCCAAAGATCAGATTTGTCATTTTTGTTGAAAGTGTGCTGGCAGGTTTTAAAAGGTCTGATTTAATACGACGAGTCATTCGTAAAATAAGCTGAAAGCACATCAGTGAGATGAAAAGCACTCTATAAATATAATGTATTATTATTATTGTTTTTATTATGTGCGTGTGTTTCTGGGGTAATGAGTCAGGTGGGGACAGACTCACGGCCTCGTCTAATACACAAACAGTGGGGGTAATAAAGGTGCTGGTCACCATAGCAACTGCCATTTCAGAGCAAGAAAAAATGTCTTTGTGTTAATGAAAAGAGCATCTTCTGTTATTATTTGTCCTTCTCTTCTCCTCTTCTATCCCTCCACTCTCCTCATCCCACCATCCATAGAAAGAGACGAGTATTTGAAAGCATGAATTAGTGTTTCTCATCTTTTCTTCTTAACACCACTTTAAAATAAGTGTTTTTTAACCATGTTTGTGTCTATTAAAGACGCTGTAGTAAATAAAGTGTGTCCCTCTGTTGTCTCAGGTCCAGACTGCTCGCTGTCCGTCCCCTCCACCGAGGCCTTCTGGGTGCTGCCGAGCGTCAAACCGTCAGCTCAGTCTCTGGGCCGGGCGTCCCATCAGGCTCTGGTGCACTCTGGGCTGATGTGGGTGGTGGGAGGATACTCCTTCAACTACTCCAACTACCACATGGTCCTCAAGTAAGCAGCACCAGTCTGACTTAACACCAGTCTGTCCTGTAAAACTGATCTCAGACTGATCTGTAGTGCATGCTGGCTCACTAGGATACTAAATGGAACTGAGCCAGAAAGGTCTATAGACCCTCCTCACTGCAGACTCGGCTGTATTCCATTTAGCTCCAGGTTCAGGGCCGTGGTATTGTGCATGCTGGCTAACTGTACTCGAGCACCTAAATAGAGCGGAGACGTCTTTAATGCTATTCGTTCCACCTGTGTTTTTATTAGTCCTTAAATTCCATCTCCGTTACACATCTGTGTAGTGCTGCACTGTAGTAGGCCTACCGCTTATAGGGACTGGACTTTGTTAGACCTTAGTATGATGTATCAAGATCATATATTTTAACTTTTTTTGACTGTTCTGCTCTTTTTTTTCTTTTCTTTAATCTCTGTCTCCAGCTACAACCTAGAGAGCAGTACGTGGGATGTGGTTCCCGTCAGCAGCGGCCCTCTCTACAGATACGGTCACTCATTGGCTCTCTACCAGGTAACACAGCTAACTCACGATGAGAGAGAACATTTATCTGAGGCTGTAAAATACAAAAACACAGTAGCCTACTGTGTAGTCCAGATTGCCTCCGCACCAGGGTCTGAAATTAGCACCCGCTACCCACCAAATGAGGGTAAATTGTTGGCTTTAGCTGGTCAAATCCTCAGGCTATCCGTCACTTTGGCAGTCAGTGAAAACGCTGGAGATGGGAATAGAGAAACCGTTCCCGTTGAGAACTGTTCCTAGTTGTCCGATTCCTTGGCATGTCATGCCTCCGTGACTATCGATTCCTCGCGTTGTTATCGCGTTAACTTTGACAGCCCTGATTAAATAATATTCGTCCATACTCAGTTTTAACCGGCACTTTAAGACCTGAAACCAGTTTGTCTTTCACCCCATGTAGAAACTTGTGGATTATTATTATTATGTTGATAATTGTTTATGTTTGACTGATGACTATTTAATCATTTCTTCAAATTATAATCCCAGAAAGATTTACTTATAAGGAGAGTAATCATTAACTCTTTGAAACATTTACACTGTTCTGGAAGAGCGACCCTTTATTAACCTCACCTGTGAAGAGAAGGGAATGCGTCCCGTATAAATCACTCACTTCACAGTGCGGAGCGTCAATTGATGTGTCGCTGTCCAAACACTGGGTTTCTTTCTGTTTGTAAGAGGTAATCTGATAGTGAAGGACGGAGGGAGAATGAAGACAGATGTGTGTGTTGTGCTGTGATGAAGGTGAGATTTGATCCGGAGGAGGTCGGGGTGTCCGACTGGAGCCTGGAGGAGATTTATAGGCAGCAGTGACTCTTGTTGTGTTTGCTGTAAACACACGATCTTTAACTTCCCTGTTACACTGGGGGGGTGGGGGGGGTGATGATGAAAGGACTTCACTTCATCGCTCTAGTTTGTCGCCTTCTCATGAAACCTCACAAAGCTGGTTTTATTTTTATCTTCGGGGAGTAACAGAGACGTCCAGGCAGAGCTGCTGACTCTTCACCTCTCACCCTTCAGTTTCACACTGATATTTTAGGGGTGACTCCTCCACCATGCTGCAGCTGCTGCTCTGCAGATACAGACGTGATGGTTGCATGACAAGCTGCAGTACTGCACTATCAGAGCATGTTAGCTTATCATCAGAGACTCAGAGGAGCAGTGGGTAGGATTCAGTGCCATCTAGTGGTGAGTACCCCTCCGCTCACTCCGATAACTACGGTGGC
Source organism: Sebastolobus alascanus (assembly GCA_916701645.2). Lineage (NCBI taxonomy): Eukaryota > Metazoa > Chordata > Actinopteri > Perciformes > Sebastidae > Sebastolobus > Sebastolobus alascanus. The sequence continues at coordinate 1,641,611 of CAKAOJ020000036.1, read as the reverse complement.
CTTCAGGTAAAGAAAAATCACGAGAGCCGGTGTTTGGTTTTGTGATCTCTGTGAGGTGTCGTCTGTCTACATGAACCACCCGGAGCTGGTCGTGCTTCTGGTATCAGCCAGTTTATTCCACATCTGCATTTATAGACGAAGGACACAGAGTAGAGTGGTCGTCTCTTGTGGACAGCAAGCACATGCTCTGTCTGGTGAGAAATCCTCCGCTGCTTCTGTGGATTACAGTATGTTTACATTTTTTGAAAATCTATACTTAACTTATGCACAATACGTCGACACAGTGATCATATAGTGGGTTTAGATACATGTAAATTAAAAAAAATGAAACGAATTGTAACTGTCCATCTCTTGAATTTAAGAAGAGAAAATATAAATAAAGGCTAGCAGTTTCCTCTTGTTTCCAGTCTTTATGCTAAGCTAAGCTAACAGGCTGCTGACTGACTTTCTTGCTATTCGTAGCAACTACAGCAGCGGACGCTAATGAAGATCCCATCAACAATAATCAATATATTTATTGTTGAATATGGGCCAATGTTGTGTTTATAGTTTATTGTGCAGCACATTAAAATCAATGATGGGTTTAAAAACGGAGACAAAGTGAAGTCAGGCTGCTGGAGCCTCGTGTTAGCTTCAGGTGGATCGTACATAAATTTTACCTCAGAGGCCAAATTCTCCATTAGCATATAAATGAACCGCAGCTGTGAGGAGGTTCTGCACAAGTGGAGCTGGAAGCAGCACGACAGCTCACACTAAACACAAACATAGGACTGTGTTGCTTTACATTAAGAAAGCCTCAAACACTCATCTCTCTCCGTCTTTCCCCGTCTCCCAGGACGACCTCTACATGTTCGGAGGGAAGCTGGAGGCGAAGTTGGCCAACGTGACGGACGAGATGTGGGCGTTCAACATCCCCAGGCGCACCTGGTCGCCACGGAAACCAGCCCCGCCTCCTCCCTACGCCCTGGAGGGGCACAGCGCCCACGTGGTGGAGCTGGCCGACGGCGAGCCGGTGATGCTGATCTTCTTCGGCTACTCGCCGGTCTACAGCTACGTCAACAAAGTCCAGGAGTACAACATCAGTAAGTGAAGCTGCTGACTTCATTGGGGCGTTTAACGCCACTAATTTCTTTAACGCATTAGCACAACTTGTGATTTTTAGGTTGTAGCGGCTCAGGTTTAAACAAACCATGTCATACTAGCTTGTCGTGAAGGAGGATAAATAACGCTCCAAACTCACGCTAAATTTTGGCGAATTAATTTAATTTTGTTTTATTTATTTATTTATTTTTCTTTTAATTTACTTAATTTAATGTATTTCTTTATTTATTTTTTTCATTTATTTAGATTCGTATAATTTTATTTATGTGTGTACATTTTTTAAATGTCTTTATGGTCAATTATTCTATCTATTTATTTGTATTTATTGTATATATATTTTATTTTTTTATTTACTTTTCCTTTAATTAACTTAATTTAATATATTTATATAGTTATTATTTTTATTTTATTTATTTTGATTTGATTTTGATTTATTTTTTGCTAATTTAATGTAATTATTTTTTCTTATTGTCCTATAATTTGCTTATTTAAATTTATTTATTGATCATTTTAATTTAATTCATTTAGCGAAGGACGTTAAATCAAACTTGCACTAAATTTTGGCGAGGAAAAACTGTCATGGCCATTTTCAAAGGGGTCCCTTGACCTCTGACCTCCAGATATGTGAATGTAAATGGGTTCTATGGGTACCCACGAGTCTCCCCTTTACAGACATGCCCACTTTATGATAATCACATGCAGTTTGGGGCAAGTCATAGTCAAGTCAGCACACTGACACACTGACAGCTGTTGTTGCCTGTTGGGCTGCAGTTTGCCATGTTATGATTTGAGCATATTGTTTTATGCTAAATGCAGTAACTGAGGGTTTCTGGACAATATTTGTCATTGTTTTGTGTTGTTATGTGATTAACAATAATAAATATAGACATACATTTGCATAAAGCAGCAGATTTGTCCACTCCCATGTTGATAAGAGTATTAAATACTTGACAAATCTCCCTTTAAGGTACATTTTGAACAGATAAAAAATGTGCGATTAATTTACGATTAAATATTTTAATCGATTGACAGCTTTAGGTGTAATAATTTATTGTCTTCTTCACACTTCTGGCCACTTTATTGTGCTTTTGCATGTATTGTTTAGTTTCCCTGGTTAGCCAGTAGATGGTGATGTCACACAGTGTTGCAAACTAGGAGACACAATTAGATGTTTGACACTCTCTGGACACACACACACATATACACACATGTTCGTACACACCGTCCTCTAGACACACAACAAATGTGTGCAGCTACACAACGTCCACAGACACACACATAGAGAGCGGTCATTAAGAGGAGGAGGCACCAGGCCGGAGTGTCTGAGAGAAGACAATGATTAATGAATCCAATGCATTCCCTCACTCTCCTCCTACCTCCCTCTTTCTCTCTCTTCTTTTCCTCCCTCCATCTTTTTCCTTCCATCCTCCAGGCCTCGGTCTCTGACCCCGTCTGTCATCGCTCCTCCTCGCTCCCCGTCATCTCCTGCTCCTCTCCCTCACCTTCTCCTTCCTCCTCTCCCCTCGTGTCTATCACTTTCATCCTGAGCCACCTCCACCTCCTCCTCCTCCACCTCCACCTCCTCCTCCTCCTCCTCCTCCTCCTCCTCCTCCTCCTCCTCCTCCCTCTGACGGAGTAGCGGCGTTCGTCTGCAGCGAGCATCATTAGGCTTCAGAGGTTTCAACCTGGAAATGAGCGGTGGGGAGAAGCAGAGTGTAAAAGGATTTAATGACCACTCAGAGAGGCAGCTTCACAGCAATTAGCTGCCAGAGATGAGATAACAGTTGACCTTCTACTTCCTCCTCGTCTCTCTTCTTCTCGTTGTTTCTAGATGATTCTCTCGTTCTGGCTCATGTTCTGCTGTCTATTGCTGACTCTTTTCTTTCTTCGGGGTTCCTACGCAGTTTGGAAAAGTATGGAATTTGATTTTAGTAATTTCCAGGTCTGGATAAGTATGGAAAACAGAAAAGAGAGAATATTTGTGTTTCCAGTAGGGCTGTCAATCGATTCAAATATTTATTCACGATTAATAGCACATTTTTTTTCTGTTCAAAATGTACCTTAAAGGGAGATTTATCAAATATTTAATGCTCTTATCAACATGGGAGTGGGCAAATATGCTGCTTTATTAAAATCTATATATATATTTATTATTATAAATGTATTAACAACACAAAACAATGACAGATATTGTCCAGAAACCCTCACAGGTACTGCATTTAGCATAAAACAATATGTTGTGAAAACATCTCCTTCAAACAACTGGATAAGTTTCTCACCAAAAAACTACATTTTACATGATTTTACTGAGCAGAGCTTGAACACACCTTAATATAACTCAATGGAACCTCTCCTCCCATATTGTAAAAAAATGAGATTTTCATGTCTTTTATATTATAAAGCAGGTTTAAGTGCTTTATAAATACTGTTAAACTATCAAAACGCTCAATATACAGAGAAACACACACAGCCCGTATTCAGAAACTGTGCGTTTGAAACAAGCCGTTAGGATTTCTGTCCATTTGTGATGTCACAAATCTACAATATTTAGACCATTTCACAGTTTTAAGCGTAAACATTCTAAATGTGTCACAGTTTATTTCCTGTTGCGGTGTATGTGAATGACATCAGCTGTCAGGAAGTAAACATGGACCCAAGCTGTTGCCTAGAAACGCAATTCCGTTGCAATTCGTTGAAATGCACTAAAACGTTGCGTTTCAGACAGAGCGTGAACACAGGTATATTCAGGCAGACAGTACGAGGAAAATAAAGTGTTTTCTTGAACATTACAGCATGTAAACATGTTCTAGTAGAAACACAAAATATAAGTATGAACCTGAAAATGAGCACGTTATGGGACCTTTAACGTTAGTAGCTCCTTTTAACCAAGCAGGACTGTGCTGCCCACTGAAGAACGTCAAATTACACTCCAAAATTAAGCTACGTTTTAACGAGAAAAAAACTGTCATGGCCATTTTCAAAGGGGTCCCTTGACCTCTGACCTCCAGATATGTGAATGAAAACTCTGACATTAACAGAGTGTAAACTGTAGCTTATTAGATAAAACAGACGTTGACAAACTGCATAGTTTGTGGTTACTAGTACTAATCAGTACTAGTAGTTGTGCTCTCGGGGGTTTACCGCTCAAGATGACGGCTCGTTTTCTCAGGCGTTTTAAAGTTCCTCCTCCTTCTAAGTCTGTCTTTCTTTGTTGTGTCTTTTCTTTATTAGGGCGCTGCTCGGATGATGCAATCCCTGCCTGTTTTTAATAACATTTTCTGTGCACCTGAATTCATCGCTATGCATCGCACTGGTCTAATAAAGGAGGCGCTTTTAAATTCAATAAAGTCTAATTTCCTCTGGCCTCTCTTACTGTTTGGCTCAGTCTCTCCGCCTCTTCTCTTCCGTCTCACCTCCAGAATTAAAAGTGCTTTTTGGCACGAAAGCGAAAAAGCAGAACCTGCCAAAGCATCAGAAACTTTTCAAGTCATATGCTTTTACTGCGTTAACCCGACCTCTCTGTGTGTCTCAGGGTCCAACTCGTGGCAGGTGGTGTCCGCTGAAGGCGCCGTGGTCCAGGGAGGTTACGGCCACAGCAGCGTGTACGACGAGGCCAGCGGCTGCGTGTTCGTCCACGGGGGATACAAGGCGCTTAGCAACAATAAATACGGCCTGGTGGACCACATGTACCGGTACCACGTCCACACGAAGACCTGGTGAGAGCACTGAACCACGTTAACCTTTTTATCCATATTATATCGACGTCCTGCAGCAACACTGAAACCTTCCAACATCCATATCAGCTTCCTGCATGCGCTTTGAAACTTGACTAAAACGAAAGTGTTTTTACTACAAAGTTGTTTACTTATACTGAATAAATGTGTGCATGCAGGACCATGCACACAATGATGCCTGTAATGAAAATACTGGTTCTAATAACAGTTGTTATAGTGTTATGTAATGAGAGCTAATGCAGTGCTTGAGTCAGAGAGAGGAGAGGAGGGTGAGAATAGAAGGATCTGACAGGAGGTCTGACCTCAGATGACCTCAGGCAGATGGATGGGTGAAAGAGGACGCTCACTCTCTTTACATTCACATGAACACTCTCACAACCTGCCGTCTCCTCATGACTCTCACTTTCCACGTGGAATTTGTTGTCGGAGTCAGGTGTCACTGGAGCTGCTGGACTTCTCAAAGTCCCAGACTGGAACATTTCTGGGTATCCCAGCTATTCTTCACAGCTACAGCTCAACGTAGTAGAGTCTTCTCTGTCAGCAGAACGCTGCTGATGAGTCTACCAGGGATGGATAGAGTCCTCTACATGACGTCTGTGTGTTAGTGGTTCCCAGCTGGTCTGGGATCAGGGTCCACGTGTCTCCTTAGTTCAAAAAATCAAAACAAAATTGAATGAAATGCAATTGACCCTTCGCTAAGTCTCGATCTTTAGAACATGATGTGTAGGCCAGATCACCTCTGCAGCACCATAATATTTTATTTAAGTGTGCAGCCCTAGTAAAAACTTGTGGAGCTAACATTAGCAGAGTGTTAGCACATCATTAACTAGCATTAGCACTATGTTATGTACATGCTGCTTTTGCTTTGTAATGATTGTATGATTGCTCCTTAATTTCATTGTCAGTCTCGATCACCAGGTGATGGAGGTTCACTTTTAGGCTTCACACCGTGAAACTTTAACGCAACTAAAATAGGGATAATTTAGTTTTTTATTAGATAATTAAAGCTATAGCAGGTCACAACTAAACATTACTTATCTTAACAATATATTGGCTTGCAATACTGTGCAAAAACATTGTTGTTCCTGTATATTTTTGTCCTTCTGACACTTGCATTAGAACCACCGGTGAGCTTTTCCCTCGATTTTAATGTCCTCTTCATTCACAATACTCCGCCGACAAATTATATTGTGAATGTAGCTCTGAAATGCATATTATTTTATTCCTTTCTGTCTACTTCTCTCTGATATTTCAGAACTATTAATCCCAGAAATCTGCCATTATTTTCTTTGGAACATCTCTCACTGATGTCGTTGAAAACGCCATATTGACATGTCGGGTGCGGAAGCTTGACAGGCCTAGCAACAGTAACCAAGGGGGGGGAGGGGCTTAGCGAAGGGCCAATTGTTGCTTAAAACCTAATGACAGTGTTTTTAGTCAGCATGAGATGTTATTAAGCCAAATAAAAGCAGGAACAGAGCAGTAAAACAGTTAGAAGGATAAAAAGAAGAAATCTTTTCCTTGATTGTCTTCAGTGTCACTAAAAAATAAGTTTACCGTCTCAAATAGAGGCTTTATTCTAACAACACTTCCTCCATGTGAACCCGTTGTCTTGATACATTCAGTATTATGTACAGTTTATCAGGTAGACCTTATTAAAACGAATGCAGTTGAATACAACAGACCTGCAATAAAACCTTTGTGAAGGTTACAACACTTTGTTTTTGGAGGACATAGTTTGTGCTGCTTTATACTGATAATAAAGGATAATAAAGCAATTTGTCTCAGTCGTCTGCAGTCTGGCCACAACGATAAAGTGTTGAAACCAGCATTTCAGAGTGCCAATGTCATACAGTAGACCATGCAGGAGGGATGGGACTTATCTCTGTCTTTTTTTTCATGTCTTTAGACTATCTGACTACTTACTTAACCCCCCTGCAGGGCTTGAAAGGTGGCTCTGACATTTGCTGCTTGCTCGTCTCAAAACATCCAAAGTAAATACTCAAACAGCTCTTGCAGCGAAACCATCTTCTCTGCTGTTAATCTTTATATATTAAGAATATTCCAGACCCTCATAGTCTCGCCACAATACAGCAAAGATACAGTGCTCATACCTCCAAAGCCTCACTAGCGATTTATTGATTCTTTAGAAAGGGAAATCATTCCCGCCATTCTTAATTTGCTTCTATTCGCCTCTTTGCATTTACTTTGTATGTAATCGCGCCTTGTGAAAGGTCGCTTCGCTCTTGGTGTGGACACAGTGTTAGTTTGATTTCTCACTGAACACAGAGCAGTCAGTGCTTCCTGTGTGTTCATCATGTTCGGAGGCTCAGTGAGATCCTGTCGGATATCAGAGTCTCTGGTGGAAAGTCAGCGATGCTGCAGTAATAGAAGAAGACCACAGTTGGTCTCCAATATGTGACCTTTGACCTCAAAGCGGTCACACACAGCAGACGGAGACCTCCTACAACGTCTGTGTGGAGTGTTTCTGTGTGTGTGTGTGTGTGTGTGTGTGTGTGTGTGTGTGTGCTTCCATGCTTCCATGAAAGAACAGTTGGTATGAAGGTCAGTCACCACAGGACAGGTCACACACCCCGACAGACGCCATCAATAACACGCCACCGTGGACACATAACGAATTAACACTCTCCTGATACGCGTCTCCCTCTCTCCACCTGTGCAGGCTGATCCTCGGGGAGAGCGGCGTGGCACGCTACCTCCACTCCGCGGTGCTGCTGAGCGGCACGGTGCTGGTTTTCGGTGGGAACACTCACAACGACACGTCGCTAAGCAACGGAGCCAAGTGCTTCTCTGCTGACTTCCTGGCGTACGATATAGGTAAGAACAGGTCCTAAATAACCACACACACACACACACACACACACACACACACACACACACACACCGAGGCTGCTAGTACAGTATGTAGTGTCATATATAGCTCTAATAGATCTATCGGCTCATATTGAAGCTGCAAACTGGCTCATTTTCTCTCCATGTTGCCTCCTATGATACACATAGTGTTGCCAACCACTTCCTCTACACCTTCTCCATACCCACTTCCACTCCTTTCACGCATGCACGTGGAGGGTCGGCCATATTACATGGCATCCCAAACCAGTTAGCGGCGAGTGGAAGTGGTTTATAAAACCTGATGCTGACTTTTTACCCCCGACCACGACCACGTGCAACGCCGTTTTGTGTTCGTGATTTAACCTCCTTCCCGACAAGCTAGTATGACATGGTTGGTACCGATGGATTCCTTAGGTTGTTCTAGTTTAATCTGATACCAGTTTCTTCACTCTCGCTTTAAAACTGAGAAATTAGTGGCATTATAACGAATTTGCGTTCATTATCACGCTAAAGATAATATAAAGTGATGTGAAAATGGCGGTAAAAATGATCAGGGACGTTCATTTATGCACAAATTTGCTCTCCTCACGATTTATAGACAAGGTTTTATTTAATTTACATTACTATTTTATATTTACTTATGTTTATATTTATTTAACTGCACTATTTCATGCCTTAGATCATCATTTTGCTTTTACATTTACTTGTGTGATTTCCCCCTTTTATATATATTGTATATATGTTTCATATGATGCCATGTCTAGCTTTAAAACTGAGCTCGCTGCAACCTAAAAATTGCATGTTGCGTCCTTATGGGAACGTCATTTTATAAATAACACTCACACCCTGCTAAACCAATCCTCAGCTCATAAAAACCCTTCGAGAAAATATATTTTATTTGCTCGTATTTGTCCTTCTCAGTGTTTTCTTACACACAGAAACACACATACAGTGTTTTTACTACAGATTCTCTGGTGTGACTCAGCAGTATTGGATGAAATGGCCTTTAATGGGGTTCCCTGTATGAAGAGAGGGTCAGAGGAAGAGAAAGACTTCCAGTAACAGAAACAAATAATAATCAAATACAAGTCTGTGAGTGTATTTGTATCCAGAGGCTGTGGGATCGGTAGAGAGTTTGGATGATTAAAGATCCCATTACAGGCTACCCAGTCGCACCGTAGACCAGATGGCATGAGGATGTTTCCACCCGTCGACGGGGACGGAGAAATGGCGGGATGAGGGGAGCTTTGGGAGAGGAAAAGAGGGATTACACCCAACGATTCACAGTAAAGAAACAACAGGGAGCACAGAGATGAAGACAGAAGGAGGGAAACAAAAGGAGAGATGGATGTAAACACCAGGAGAAAGGTGCATAAAAGAGGGAGAGGAAGCAGGAGGTGGAGCAGGAGCTCAGCGGGTCGAGTTCCCGTGTCCTTGTAATTTTGTGGTGAAGTTGCTTAATTAATTGTATTCTATAATGAACTTAACTCCAGGTCCACTAACTAGCTTTTTCCAGAGCTTTCAGTCGTGACCAAAGTTTCAAACTGAGGTGATGAGCTGAGCTATCGCGTGTGAAGTGAGGAAACTTTGGAGACCTTGAGATCAGGGTAGTTATCGTAAACTAAAACTGAAACGAAAATAAGTAGTGAAAAATATTTTTTTGTGAACTGAAACTAAATAAAAACAATATCCTTTAAGAAAAACCTAAACTAAGCTGAAACAATATTGGTTAAAAATTAATAAAAATAAAATAAAAATGGAGGTAAATTCATTTCAGTTTTAGTTTTTTAGCTCTAATGTATCACAACTGTAAAAAGGAAACAGCATGAATTTTTGTCACATTCTCATGACGTCGAATCACGGAAACTGAACTGGCGCTATGACGCCATTACTTCTCTAGTGGCGAACTCACACCAAACCACTTTTCAAGCGATTTCACTGTCGCAGACATATTGCCAATGTCGGAATAAAATCAGGGGAGTTTTGCTGGCGTTGCTGCGTATATGTAGCTTCATACTTCTGAGTCATTATAGCTGGCCTTAACAAAAACTAACTAAAACTAACAAACACTCTCTGAAAACTAACTAAAACTGAACTGAAATGAAATAGAAAAGTCAAAACTAAAATAAAACTAATTGAAAATTGAAAACTATTATAACCTCGGTTGGGATGTGGTTAAAAGCTGCAGAAAAAGCATAATTTTTACAAACATTTTTATTTATAAAATAGTGCAAAAGTATTTTTTAAAAACATAATCAAGATTTGGTCTGTCTGGTATCATCATCCCGCCCATTGTTGGTCCAAATCCGTCTTCCCTCCCCCATCTTTCTTTCCTTTATCCTCCTCGTCACTCTGCTGTAAACTGTTTAATAATGGGAGAAATGCCAGCGAGGATATTGGTGAGCTAAAGCAGTGAATGTGAGGAAGCAATAAGAGAGAAATAAAGAGTAAATGAAGGAGGGATTTAGGGAGAGAAAAGCAGCAGCGACTACTACCTCAAAACAATAAAGGTATGCCGGGTTAAAGCAGGTAATAAGCTTGTGAATAAAAGGAAAAATCAAAGGTAATAAAGAGGAGTTGGAGTGGTGACTGCTGTGGGCTTTTTTATATTTTCACCTCATCAACGATCACAATAAATGTGTGTATTCACATGTCCCTCAACTCTGCGCTCTGACTTTATAAATACCATCATTTATTCATTACGGCTCGTATCTGCAGATCTGCTCGACTTTATTGTCCAGTAGCCGCCTCTCCAGCTCGCAGTGGACACACTGGAGAGAGGAAGGGAGGAGGGAGAGATGGAGGAGAAACTGAAGGGAGGAGACAGGAAGACGATACAGTGAGAGATAGTGAGGAACGGACAAATATTAGAAAAGGTGGACCTTTTCTGCTTTTTGTCCCCTCCTCTCCTTCCCTTGTTTCCTCTCCTCGCCTCCTTTGCCCTCGTCTCTCCATGAGATAATTAATTAGTTCCACCTGTGGAAGTCTCTTCTTTGTTTCGTCTTCATTTGCTCCTCCGTTCCTCGGCGCTCACGGCGAGCGGAGAGGTTTCCGAGCGCTAATTTGTTTTTGTTTTGCCGCGCTAACCTTGGAGGGGCGACGCCACGTTATTAGCTTCTGCTGCTCTTCTGCTGCCACGCATTAGATTCAGGTCGACACGGAAGGCACTTTTCATTTGGATTTAATTCTCCGTCTCAGCCTCCAGCTCTCTCTCCTCCTCCTCCCCTCCACGCTGCAACCATCACACTTCTAATTAGATTTGGGGGAGAAAATGAACTCTGATTAAAAACGCCGTCCTCTCCAAACTTGACACACCGCACCCACACACTGTCTGCTGCACGCAAACACACACACCTGGCTCGCTGAGAGGCCCAGGGCATGCTGGGAGCTTGTTTGGGAGATGTTGGGAGCCGTGATATATTGGAGGAGCAAACAGTGGCTGCCTCCTCCTCCTCCTCCTCTTCCTCCATCAAGTCCTCCATTAGTGCAGATCAGATCAAACTGTCAATCAGCCCGGTCCGCCTGCCCGCCTCGATCTGCTCTCTTGATTCCTCTCTCTGTCCCACCATGCATTATTAACACAGATTTTCTCATATCCCGAGAGGAAATTAAAATCCGTGTTGATGTGTGTGTCCGTGTGTGTTGTGGCTGATGAGTATCTGTTGAGCCTGAATCTCACTGTGGTTGTTAAAGTGTGTGTGTGTGTGTGTGTGTGTGCGTGTGTACGTGTGTGTGTGTGTGCGTGTGCGTCCACTACGACCAGAAGATGAGATCAAAAGTCACTGAAGCTGTAATCTTTTTTTAATTTAGAGGTAGAAGTTTATAGCTGGCTGGAGTTCAGGTGGTTCTTTAGAAACTTCGCCGCCGCAACCATGAACTAATCAAAAGCTGCATCAAAAAGTTCTTTTTTTTACATTTAAAAGCGAGCCGGTCATTGTTGTGAAAGAAAACCCGACAGGGTGATATCGCACCGACGCACAACATTGTTGTTGCTATGGTTGCAGTACTGATGTCGGACTTTTAAATTATTGATTTCTTCAGTAAGTAGCCGTGTAATAAGCGGGATAATGTACAGCTCTGGCTCTATCTATCTGGCATGAGGAGGAGGTCGTGTTGCTCTGGCTCTACCTGTTTGGCGTCGAGAGGAGGTTGTGTTGCTCTGGCCATACCTATCTGGCTTGGAGAGGAGGTCGTGTTGCTCTGGCTCGACCTGGTTGGCGTGGAGAGGAGGTCAAGTTGCTCTGGCTCTACCTGTTTGACGTCGAGAGGAGGTCGTGTTGCTCTGGCTCTACCTATCTGGCGTTGAGAGGAGGTTGTGTTGCTCTGGCTCTATCTGTTTAGCGTCGAGAGGAGGTCGTGTTGCTCTGGCTCTACCAATCTGGCGTGGGGAGGAGGTCGTGTTGCTCTGGCTCTACCTGTTTGGCGTTGAGAGGAGGTCGTGTTGCTCTGGCTCTACTCGATTCTCGCAAGAGTTTATGCAGATTTCTGATCAGATTCGCATTTTGCGGGTTGCCTTCTAGACAAGACTCTGCAACAGCATCTGAAAGTCGGCCGAGGGCTCCGGCGTCCTCCAGGAGAGGAAGAGGTTAAACTATTGTAGCACCTTGTGCTCCAGATGGATTTAGTTGTCACACAGCAGCACATCTTAACAGAGGTGATAATATACCACATGGCCTTGTAGGTTATATTAAAGTACAGCTGACAGAACAACATCAGTGTTCGTGTCAGATCTAGAAATAGTTTCCACAAGAGTATCACAGATTCAAATCTCCAGACTGACTTTACAACATCTGATTTTATTAGCAGGTTGTTTTACCTCCTTCACAACTTCATTATAGTATCCAGCGTCTGTTGTTGTTGTAGCGCTGGTTCTGTTCAGGATTAATTATCATATCGGTCTAAAAACAACAGTGTGACATTTTATCATCACTTCTTAGTTTAGAGACTTTTGTTCTGTGAGTTGTGTCCCTCAGGCAGCACTTCCTGTGTAGCTGGAGCTGTGATGTTGGAAGTTACGGCGCTAGAAATAAAGAGATGGTGTCCGCTCAGGTGCTCTTTGGATGCGCTCAGCGTGGCAGAACTTTTTGGGTACGCTCGAATGGATGGCGACCGATAAACAATAGAACGTTTTCAAATATAAAGCGTTTGTTTATGGCCCTGTATTAAAGATCTTTTTAATGATTCTTTTACACACAGTAACGTCACGCTCTAGCTACGCCGCCGCCTGCTACAGTGCATATCATCCACCTTCGCCTCCAGTGTTTACACCTCCAACAACAATAGTCGTGTTTCCATTCACATACTTTTATTCACATTTTGAAGTATCGCATTAGAAAAGCTGTATGGAAACGGCAAAATTCAATTAAACTTCCTCAATTGCGAAAAAAAGGTTTTACGCCCACTTGAGGTGTTTTTTGTCAAAAAAGAGTTGGAGTTTAAATGGATGATGGAAACGACTTTTCCGAATAAATTCTGACGTAGCGAACATTTAGCTCATGTGACTGATCAGCTGTTTCTGCTATCAGCGTCCTCCTGGATATATATTTATCATGGCTGTCAATCGATTAAAATATTTGATCGCGATTAATCGCATGATTGTCCACAGTTAATTGCGATTAATTGCTACAGAAATACGTAATCCCTGGAGCACTCTACTCTATAGTGATAAAACTAGAGTCTTTGGTAGTAGAAGAAGCTAATATTAGCAAACAAAAGTTTGTATGCAATGGAGAAAAGCTAGACATTGTCCACTGCTTTAAATATCTTGGTGCTATTATGAATTATAATGGTTCATATAAGACTGCTATTGAGGACTTGCATAAGCAAGCCTCCCGTGCAATGTTTGCCATTTTTTTGTAAATGCAGAACATTTTATTTACCTGTAGATTTACAGTTATGTTGTATGCACGTGTGGGGGTTAGAAAAAATAGATATACTGGAAAAACTACACCTCAAATTTCTTTAGTAAGAAAATAATATACGGATTTCTATGTATATTTGTTGTGTCCTGACATTAAATTTTAGAGGACTCGTCCTTCCACAAAGCGCACTATTGTATAAAATAGCGTTGTATACTGAAGCATAAATATTTGACCAGACGAAAAATACACATGACATCATTCCTCCAATCTTTTTTCTTTTGTTCTTAACAAGGAGCACCAAAGTTATTGGTTGTGAGCAGAAAGAAGAGAGGAGGGTGACCCACAATTCAACCTCCTCCCTTAATTTCATCCCAAGGAACAAGAAGTCATTATGCTAACAACCTTTTCACATTAAATTATGGTGATATGGAGAAGATAGGGAGAACGATAATCTGGGAGATGACTTCATAAAACACACCAGATATCATCATAAAGTACCTCTCTCTCTCTCTCTCTCTGGTTATCAGTGAAGCTATCAGCTCTGTGTATTTTACTATTTGGGTTTTACAACTCTCTGATGTTTTAATGACCCCTACGTGCTCCCATTATATTCATATGGAAATGACTGACTGTGTGTGTGTGTTAGTGTAAATGTGCCATTTATCCAGATGAGCCGTCCCTGAACGTATAACCGGAGAGTCGGGGACTCGGGGACGCCAGGTTGCTAACGAGCTCGTTAAGCAGTGTGCTAATTGGGAGCGCTTGTTTAAGAGCGGGGGACGCGGTAGAGGACACGGTGACAGCGTAGAGGGGTGGGGGTGGGGGGGTACATCACCAGCAGGGGTTAAAGGTCAGTCGTATTAACGTGCCAACTAGAGTGACGTTGATACAGTCAAGCAGAACCGAAGGCTTCGCTAACCTCAAGATGAAATATGTCCAGTCTTCGTTGCTGTTAATTGTTAAATGGCAGTTTGGTATTTTGTTCGCTTTAAACAAAAGAGATATTAATAATTAGGAAAGTTTTGTAGATTTTGAAGCTTCACATTGTGTGTACAGCAGTGATTTCCAAAGACAGGGTCGGGACCCACATGAGATTTTATCAGGGTCGCCAAATATATTAGTAGAATTCCTTCCAGAGTCTTTTGTTTAACATTTATATCTGCAGTTCACCTTTGAGCCACATGAGGGAGCCTGAATGTTCGTATTGTTCTGATAATTGTAGCCTACTTATAGAGTGCTCCAGGGATGACGTAGTTTTGTAGTCCAACAGGAAGTTAGCATCGCCCTGGTTCCCTCCACAAACGTTTATGATATTTGTTCTATAATACACGTTTTGTTCAGTTACAGTTCAGTTTTCCCCCACAAGTAAATCCTCTTCCCAAGCAAATCAATAAAGCAGCTCTCAAAAAGTATATAAACTCCGATCTGGGCTGATAACGCCCATTTAACAAGCTGATAACCGTCTGGTTTATTCATCGTCAGTTTAACCACAACATTTTAAAAGATGGATGATGATAATTAGTATCCTTGTTTTTATTTCTCTGGTCAGTTGCCATGGTACACGCACAGTCAATAGACCTAAAATCTACTTTTTCTGTTATTTTCTTATATTGGAACGCTTCGGAGTGAATTATCACTCACTGAATAAACACACAAAGCTAAATACTCTATTTAAAGACTTGTGTGTGTGTGTTCATGCTTCTCCTCAGCTTGTGATGAGTGGACCGTCCTCCCCAGACCAGCGCTGCACCGAGACGCCAACCGCTTTGGACATTCTGCCGTGGTTAGCAACGGGTGAGCGCCGTCCTTCTACACTAGTCTTCAGTAGTTCATCACTGCCAAACTCCATGTGGGAAATACTTATTTTAAACACTGCTCCGCTCTATAGAATACCTGAGTACAACTGAGTTTGCCAGCGATGTATTGCCTTGATATGAAGGACACTTCAGCCGTGTACTTGATGCTCAAATCTGGGTAAAATCTGGTAAATAATCTACTAAACAACTCAATTATATATATGCAAATAAAACTCATCTATTCACGATGCATTGTTCCTGCACATTTTTTACATTTCATTGATGTCTTCCTGCAGTGTCCTCCAAGTTTTGGCAGCACCGAGAGTCTCGGTTGACTTTCTTCTCTGCCTTTTTCCTCTCACAGGTTGTGGTTTTGTTGTGTCGATTGTTTATGGATTGATGTCTTTATCTGGATGTTATATTTAGTTTCAGTTTACACTTGTCTTGTCACTTCTGCCTCTGCTGACTTCTCTGAAGCTCTCTGTTTAGAAACTTGGGCTGCGTCTCTGCCGCCGCACCTCGTTTCTATATGTAGAAGTGTTTCTCTTGCTTCACTCTCAGTAACTTTCTTTACACCTTCACCTACATACCAACCCATTCACACTCCCAATTCGTCAAATACCGCCGTTTGGTCAGCGCCCCTCGGCATCGGAAACGTCCTAGTGGTTTTTGTCCGTTACCATCTTGGTTTTTGTCTGTTACCATCTTGGTTTTGTCCGTTACCATCTTGGTTTTTGTCCATCGCCATCTTCATTTTTTGCTGTCATCAGTTTGGTTTTAGCCTGTCGCCATCTTGGTTTTTGGCCGTCACCATCTTGATTTTGGCCAAGCAATCTTGGTTTTTGTCCATCACCATCTTGGTTTTTGCCAGTCGCCATCATGGTTTTTGTCCGTCAACATCTTGGTTTTTGCCAGTCACCATCTTGTTTTTTTACAACCAGAAGGGACACGAGAGGATGGAGCTAAGTACAACCGAACGCTGAATAAGACATTTTTAGGCGACTAAAATGTTACAATTAACTTTGATGAAGTGAAAACACACTGTGAAAGGGTTAAAGTTCTAAGACAAAAACACGTACAACTCCCAGACCGGACAACGCCGTGGTAGCGACCTGTCAATCACAAGGTTGCCCCGCCCTAAAGCATCCCCTGCTTTATGGTCTATCTGACTCTAAATGGGACCATAATTTACTAAATAAACATCATGCTGTATTGAAGAAGACTTGAAACTAGCAATTGAGACCATAAACTGATTCGGAGGTTGCCGCTTGGCTCCATCACGATGCAGAGTGACTTATAGCTGAACTCAGAAATAACGGTCTTACCCTTTAACACCATTTATCCAGCAGAAAGTCAGCTTTGAACTTCAAAAGGCAGCTTGAAACTGAAGCTTTTTTTCCCCCCAAACCAAAGTTCAGTTTTATCTTTGAAAGTTTATCTTGCTGTCTTAACATTTCTTCATCTGTCTTCATGTCTGCAGGTGTTTCTTGTTTCTTGAATACTATCTCTCTGTAACTTTTGCGATGTTGCCTCCTTCCACAGCTGTATGTCCATGTTTCTGTATAATCCTCTCTGTGTCGTCTTCAGCTCCATGTACGTCTTTGGAGGTTTTTCGGGGCTCCTCCTGAACGATGTGCTGGCCTACACCCCTCCGTCCTGCCTGGCCTTTTCTAACCCAGCTTTGTGTGCTGCCGCCGGGCCGGGTCTTCGCTGCCATTGGGTCAAAAGTAGATGTGTCCCCTGGGAGCCAACAGCACCCGAGCACCTTTTCCCTGCTCCTTTTTGCCCTGCGCGACCTGGTATGTTACACTAAAATCCTGCCTGCCATTTCTTTCTCTCTCTCCCTGAAATGTACAGCACAATCCTCCATAAGTGTTGCTCCCAAAAGACCAATTTTTTCATGGGAATAATAATTATTCTGAAGGATTTGGCTTCTGAAGTTTGTTTGCATGCTGTAATTATGGGAACAGAAGGTCAACGCTGCAACAATTACCTGATTTCGGAGTAATTAGGTTGAGTCCAAACCTTCCTCATCTGTGTCTGCCAGATTTAGATGCAGTAGCTTTTCCAGGTCTTCAGGCAGCTCTCTGCAGATTTGAATAAAAAGCAATCTTGCTAATGGTTGTACTGTCAGTTTTAAATGGAACAATAGTACACAAGGATTGGCTGCTTTAAAGGACCATACCAGTGTTTTTTCATGATTAAAGCTGGGGTCTGCGATCTTGGAAAACTAGCATAATTTGAAAGTCGCATCGCCTCAGGAGCTCCGTCTAAACCCCCCCCTCCCCTCGAAACTCCTTATAAGGCAACGCCCCCCACACACATGCACGAGCACCGCCGCATCTTAACTACTTCACATTTTTCGTAGCTATTTCATCACTAAATTCACTTCTGAAAAATGTTGAGGCGAGAAATCAACGGTGTAGATTTAGAATATTGACAGTTTTACGATGTTAGATGGCGAATCAAACATTTTCTCAACTGTTGTCGGAGTTTAGAAGCTCCACAAACTGCCGGCACAGCTAGCTAGCTCCTGCCGGGATCGCCACCTCTCCACCCGGGCATTCACTCACACAGACCCCGCTATGAGCTGGAGCTCTCTCAAGAGACCGGTCCGTAGACGAGGGGCTTTATTTCCTTGTTGACGGAGGGGGGGGGGGGTAGCAGCAGCTCGCTGGAGAGCCGGCCACAGAGCAGCAGAGAGGGGAGGGAAAGAGAGAGATACCTGCTGAGACAACACGACCCTTTTTAACATTACTCTAATATCTGGAGGGAGATCAGTCCACTCGTTTGTTTCTGTAACTGAAAAAGCAGTTTGAGTAACGTAAATTTTGTTCGGCAATGTTTTCTATCCGCCGTCTCCCCTCGTTGATAATCCTGTTTGTCTGACTTCACTTTGAGCTGTTAGAATAAATAGTTTAAATCTGCAGTATTTTATAAAGTAAACTAACAGAACATAAACAACTAAATCAAAGTTGTATTTTTCGATAATATGGTAATAGTGGTACGAGTTCGTTCTCGTTGTCCGGTGTTTTAAGAGCTGATTTTTCTCTTCCACTCTCCAGTTTTTTTTGAGTGGACCCGAATCCCCCTTCTATTTAAAGACTTGTGTGTGTGTGTTCATGCTTCTCCTCAGCTTGTGATGAGTGGACCGTCCTCCCCAGACCAGCGCTGCACCGAGACGCCAACCGCTTTGGACATTCTGCCGTGGTTAGCAACGGGTGAGCGCCGTCCTTCTACACTAGTCCTCTGTAGTTCATCACTGACAAACTCCATGTGGGAAATACTTATTTTAAACACTGCTCCGCTCTATAGAATACCTGAGCACATCTGAGTTTGCTAGAGATGTATTGCCTTGATATGAAGGACACTTCAGCCGTGTACTTGATGCTCAAATCTGGGTAAAATCTGGTAAATAATCTACTAAACAACTCAATTATATATATGCAAATTAAACGCATCTATTCACGATGCGTTGTTCCTGCACATTTTTTACATTTCATTGATGTCTTCCTGCAGTGTCCTCCAAGTTTTGGCAGCACCGAGAGTCTCGGTTGACTTTCTTCTCTGCTTTTTTCCTCTCACAGGTTGTGGTTTTGTTGCGTCGATTGTTTATGGATTGATGTCTTTATCTGGATGTTATATTTAGTTTCAGTTTACACTTGTCTTGTCACTTCTCCCACTGCTGACTTCTCTGAAGCTCTCTTTTTAGAAACTTGGGCTGCGTCTCTGCCGCCGCACCTCGTTTCTATATGTAGAAGTGTTTCTCTTGCTTCACTCTCAGTAACTTTCTTTACACCTTCACCTACATATCAACCCGTTCACACTCCCAATTCGTCAAATACCGCCGTTTGGTCAGCGCCCCTCGGCATCGAAAACGTCCTAGTGGTTTTTGTCCGTTACCATCTTGGTTTTGTCCGTTACCATCTTGGTTTTTGTCCGTTACCATCTTGGTTTTTGTCCGTTACCATCTTGGTTTTTGTCCGTTACCATCTTGGTTTTTGTCCACCGCCATCTTAATTTTTCGCTGTCATCAGCTTGGTTTGAGCCTGTCGCCATCTTGGTTTTTGTCCGTCACCATCTTGGTTTTTGTCCGTTACCATCTTGGTTTTGTCCGTTACCATCTTGGTTTTTGTCCGTTACCATCTTGGTTTTTGTCCGTTACCATCTTGGATTTTGTCCGTTACCATCATGGTTTTTGTCCATCGCCATCTTAATTTTTCGCTGTCATCAGCTTGGTTTGAGCCTGTCGCCATCTTGGTTTTTGGCCGTCACCATCTTGACTTTGGCCAAAGCAATCTTGGTTTTTGACCATCACCATCTTGGTTTTTGTCCATCACCATCTTGGTTTTTGCCAGTCGCCATCATGGTTTTTGGCCGTCAACATCTTGGTTTTTGCCAGTCACCATCTTGTTTTTTTACAATCAGAAGGGACACGAGAGGATGGAGCTAAGTACAACCGAACGCTGAATAAGACATTTTTAGGCGGCTAAAATGTTACAATTAACTTTGATGAAGTGAAAACACACTTTGAAAGGGTTAAAGTTCTAAGACAAAAACACGGACAACTCCCAGACCAGACAACGCCGTGGTAGCGACCTGTCAATCACAAGGTAGCCCCGCCCTAAAGCATCCTCTGCTTTATGG
The DNA here is from genome assembly GCA_916701645.2 of Sebastolobus alascanus. Lineage (NCBI taxonomy): Eukaryota > Metazoa > Chordata > Actinopteri > Perciformes > Sebastidae > Sebastolobus > Sebastolobus alascanus. The sequence goes on along the minus strand of CAKAOJ020000036.1, from coordinate 1,621,619 downwards.
TCTATCTGACTCTAAATGGGACCATAATTTACTAAATGAACATCATGCTGTATTGAAGAAGACTTGAAACTAGCGACTGAGACCATAAACTCATGTTGTAAGACATTTAAAACTCAGAGGTTGCCGCTTGGCTCCATCACGATGCAGAGTGACTTATAGCTGATCTCAGAAATAACGGTCTGACCCTTTAACACCATTTCTCCAGCAGAAAGTCAGCTTTGAACTTCAAAAGGCAGCTTGAAACTGAAGCTTTTTTTCCCCCCAAACCAAAGTTCAGTTTTATCTTTGAAAGTTTATCTTGCTGTCTTAACATTTCTTCATCTGTCTTCATGTCTGCAGGCGTTTCTTGTTTCTTGAATACTATCTCTCTATAACTTTTGCGATGTTGCCTCCTTCCACAGCTGTATGTCCATGTTTCTGTATAATCCTCTCTGTGTCGTCTTCAGCTCCATGTACGTCTTTGGAGGTTTTTCGGGGCTCCTCCTGAACGATGTGCTGGCCTACACCCCTCCGTCCTGCCTGGCCTTTTCTAACCCAGCTTTGTGTGCTGCCGCCGGGCCGGGTCTTCGCTGCCATTGGGTCAAAAGTAGATGTGTCCCCTGGGAGCCAACAGCACCCGAGCACCTTTTCCCTGCTCCTTTTTGCCCTGCGCGACCTGGTATGTTACACTAAAATTCTGCCTGCCATTTCTTTCTCTCTCTCCATGAAATGTACAGCACAATCCTCCATAAGTGTTGCTCCCAAAAGACCAATTTTTTTCATGGGAATAATAATTATTCTGAAGGATTTGGCTTCGGAAGTTTGTTTGCATGCTGTAATTATGGGAACAGAAGGTCAACGCTGCAACAATTACCTGATTTCGGAGTAATTAGGTTGAGTCCAAACCTTCCTCATCTGTGTCTGCCAGATTTAGATGCAGTAGCTTTTCCAGGTCTACAGGCAGCTCTCTGCAGATTTGAATAAAAAGCAATCTTGCTAATGGTTGTACTGTCAGTTTTAAATGGAACAATAGTACACAAGGATTGGCTGCTTTAAAGGACCATACCATCGTTTTTTCATGATTAAAGCTGGGGTCTGCGATCTTGGAAAACTAGCATAATTTGAAAGTCGCATCGCCTCAGGAGCTCCGTCTAAACCCCCCCCTCCCCTCGAAACTCCTTATAAGGCAACGCCCCCCACACACATGCACGAGCACCGCCGCATCTTAACTACTTCACATTTTTCGTAGCTATTTCATCACTAAATTCACTTCTGAAAAATGTTGAGGCGAGAAATCAACGGTGTAGATTTAGAATATTGACAGTTTTACGATGTTAGATGGCGAATCAAACATTTTCTCAACTGTTGTCGGAGTTTAGAAGCTCCACAAACTGCCGGCACAGCTAGCTAGCTCCTGCCGGGATCGCCACCTCTCCACCCGGGCATTCACTCACACAGACCCCGCTATGAGCTGGAGCTCTCTCAAGAGACCGGTCCGTAGACGAGGGGCTTTATTTCCTTGTTGACGGAGGGGGGGGGGGTAGCAGCAGCTCGCTGGAGAGCCGGCCACAGAGCAGCAGAGAGGGGAGGGAAAGAGAGAGATACCTGCTGAGACAACACGACCCTTTTTAACATTACTCTAATATCTGGAGGGAGATCAGTCCACTCGTTTGTTTCTGTAACTGAAAAAGCAGTTTGAGTAACGTAAATTTTGTTCGGCAATGTTTTCTATCCGCCGTCTCCCCTCGTTGATAATCCTGTTTGTCTGACTTCACTTTGAGCTGTTAGAATAAATAGTTTAAATCTGCAGTATTTTATAAAGTAAACTAACAGAACATAAACAACTAAATCAAAGTTGTATTTTTCGATAATATGGTAATAGTGGTACGAGTTCGTTCTCGTTGTCCGGTGTTTTAAGAGCTGATTTTTCTCTTCCACTCTCCAGTGAACGTGCGGCGGACACGCGCTTTGAGTTCACGCTGGTGCACGCTGAGGCTAGAGTACGAGCAGGGAGGCAGGGAGGCATCTGATTGGTTCCTTACAACCGGGACCATTTTTACTGACTGGTAGACGTTTTTACAGGATTACAGCAGCTACAGATGACGGATCTTTTCCGGTCTTTTTTCAGTGCTCATAAGAAACGGATTGCTGTCGGGGTGTAAAGACCATTTCAACCAATATAACAAAAAGTGTATACTGGATAAATCGCAGACCCCATCTTTAAGCCCATTCACTACAAATCATCTACACACATTTTATATCATAACTTGGGCTGTAAATGGATTAAAATATTTAATCGCGATTGATTACAAATGACTTGCACATTGTTGCATTGCTGCACATCTGTTCAAAATGTACCATAAAGGGAGATTTGTCAATGCTCTTGCACCGTGCACTCAGTCTGCCTTTTCTCTGTGATTCACTCCTCAATCTCATTACTACATTATGACACATAGCAACAATAGAACCTGATCTGCTAATATTGTCTGTATGTGTGTTTGTTTATGGTTGTGTATCGTGTGTCCTCCTGCAGACAGTACAGACGAGCGGTGTTTCCGGTTCTCAGACTGCGCGAGCTGCACCGCCAACACACGGGGCTGCCAGTGGTGTGAGGACAGGAAGTGTATATCTGCGTCCAGTAACTGCACCGTGGTGAGTCCTCGCTGGGTTTCTGTCAGAGCAACACCTTGCTAGTGGTACCTGAGTCGCAGTGTTCATTAGACCAACTAATAAGATCCTGATGATTCTGGTCATTTCCCATTACTGTGCTGTGATTAGCTAGTACTGCCTATTACTACTGTGCTGTGATTGACGGATTATCTGACGATAGCACTGTGCTTTCCTACGCTGTGACAAGAGTTTGTGGATTATAAATTTCACTCATTGAGCAGCTGGCTAGTTAGCTAACTAGCTTGCTAATTCCACTTTCATGCTGTACTGGTTACAGAAAGATTTGCAGTAACGAGCACAGTAGTATTAGCCAATCACAGCAAAGTAGTATTAGCCAATCACAGCACAGTAGGGCGGGACGAGGTGGAACACTCTACTACTACTGGAACCCAGCCAGTCGTAGGATAAAGTGTAAAGTTTGTCCTTAATTTGGTGCTAGAGGGAAGGTCACAAGGTCAAATGGATTCATATAGGTTTATTATATTTTATCCTCTTAAGCATTTTAAAATTCAGAAGATAATTACATGTTTTTAGATGTGATTTAAAGGTGTGTATTATTTATATTTATAGGTTGAATTTTTGTATTTTTTCTGTACTTATTGCTCATTTAGTTTTTTCTCTGTTTTCACTCCCGACCTGCTTTCTCTGTCTTTGTTCGTCTGTGTGTCTGCGTGCTGCTTCTGTCTGTCTGCTTCTGTCTGTCTGCTTCTGGCTGTCTGCGTTTGTCTGTTCGGCGGGGTTTATATGAAGCTGACTCTGGAGCTGGCCCAGCAGCATGGCGGCGCTCTGTCTCTGTCTCGCCCACCCACCATGTTGTCTGAACATCAGCTGAGCTTGTGGAAGCACGGAGCCAGACGGAGGGGACATGTGTGTATTATTTGACTCTTGACACTTCCTGTTAGGCCGCAGGTCGGGTTGCATCAGGTTGAGGTCAGAGGTCAGAGCGGTCCTTTAGGTTATATGGAAATTAGGGTGAATCTAAATCCAAATTTACATTTAATTCATGTCCTTTATCCTTTGATTAAAAATGGAAAAAGGACACCACGCTGTTAAACGTTCGTTGCACCAGTGAACTGGTATTTTCTTGGGATGCACTGAGGTTATTTCCATATTATAAAATTACAATCTATGTAATTGAAAAGAACAAAACAAGGTAAAATAAAATTACAAATTGACACATTACTGACTCTTCAGGAAACTTTCTAATGAAAAACAAAATCTATTGTAGTTTCTGACACTCAAAGTTACTAAAGTTATATTTTCTGTTGAGAGGAACCAGCATGAATGTCTCATTTCTTCTGAGATCTTAGATAAAGTCGTAAAGTTGCTGTAATGTAAGTGAGACGCACACAGATATGGAGGACGGAACCTGCCAAAATCAAAAACAAACAAATAAATGACTCTATAAATAAATAAATATGTAATAAAATGTCGCAAAAATAATATTAAAAATAAATGTAGCCATTAATTAATTGATGACAATGTTACATAAATTGATTTCACTTTTATTTATGTATTTATTTTATTAAAATTAAAATGTATTTATTCATTTTTGCGTTTACTTTTTATTTATATTTTTATTTATTGTTTTATTTATATTTAATTTTTTCATTATTTTTTATTTATTTTATATTTATTTTTAAATGTATGTATTTATTTTTTTGCACAATATTCCCTTTGCATTTCACAACCTTATTTATATCCCCAAACTTATTTATCTCTGTATTCTTTTCTTCATACATTTCTTGACACATTTATTTTACATTTCTGCCTCATTATGTCATCATGGGGTCGGGGTGCATGACTATATCTATGGTCATTTATTTATTTATTTTTTATTTGGCAGGTTCCGTCCTCCATACACAGACACACACACACCTTCAATAAACAGTCCATCTCAGTATAAAGTGTCCCTCACATTGATTTCTGTCCTCCTCACTCTGCATTTTCTGTTTGGCTGTTTGGTTCCTTCAACCATCACTCTTCATTCATCTTCTTCTTTGTTGCTCATCGTATTGATTCCTTCTAGTTCATTGCGTTTACTGTAAAAAGAGGACAGTGGTGATGTGATGAGGTTTAATATTGTGTCCTCTGTGTGTGTGTGTGTGTGTGTGTGTGTTTGCAGTCGGTGAGAGAGGCGGCGGGCTGTAAGCGGCGGGAGGAGCAGGAGTGTTTCAGACTGGCCAACTGCAGGAGCTGCTCCCTCAACGCCAACTGTCAGTGGGAGCTGCAGCAGCAGGAGTGTCAAGCACTTCCTGGTGAGGAGGAGACATGCATTCTTTCTTTCCTCAGGATATTTCTTCTGGCAGCCCTGTCTCCTACAAAATTACGTTCACATTGAAGGGAAACATGTTTTGTCCTGGATTACGGTCACAGTTTAAACAGTTTTAAACACATGGTTGATGCTTTAAATTGAAACAAAACAAAAAACGCAACAAAACTACTTGGTTAGGTCTAGTAAACAACATCATATTTTGGCTTAAAATGTTGTTCACACGGGACACGACCAGCAGTCTCCTGGGGGAAAGTCCTGTGTTTGTTTGACCCGCCCGCCCATAGTGGACTTTCTTGCTTGTTATACTCAGTATTATACCATGCAACTTTAATTAACGGTTAATCAATATACTACGTCATATTAGTCTCATGTTGTGCAATGAAGGTTTCATCTGTTAACAAACATATCTTGTGTGGTTGATAATAATAATAATGAAGGTTATTTATACGGACTTATCAAAACGAGTGCTCTTTACAAAGTGCTTTACAAGGCGGACATAAAAATAATAAAGGATAGAATCCGATGCCAGATAAACACACATTTCCACATATATTTACAAAAAAATATAAATAAATCTACAGATAGGATCTAACAGCATGAAACTTTTATTGTGACTTCCTGTAAATTCTTTGAAGGCTGCTGGAAACTGTCCGACTTGACCGCAAATCTTAGTCGCCACCCCCTGCTGCTGCTGCCGTCTGATCTCGTCTACTTTCCAGGCGAGACGCAGTTCGTCTCCAACGAGCCTTTTATTATACCACGTAACTTCGTTGATGGTCAATTGATTTACTACGTAACCTGCTCTGCGCCTCGCTCGTTGTACTAGGTCACGTGCTGCAGCCTTCCGCTGACTATCATTACAAACTTATTTGCGATACGTCAAAGACAAACATAACACGTTTCCCTCCAAATGTAATTGAGAATGCAGGAACGTAATTTTTAGGGGGGTTGGACATGGCTCAAATCACATTCATGAAGCTCATTTTATTGAGTAAATCTTAACCTGTGAATTTGTTCCTGAGCTGCTCTTTGAGGCTTTATGCAGCAAAAATTAAACCACCTTGATGATCTACACACAGAGACTTAAACATGCCGTTTTGATGTGCTGTTTGATGAATACTGTTAATTGATACGTCATTAAGAGTCTGGCAGTGTGACCTTCACAGTCTCTGACGATCTTCATCACCGTAGTGCCGTGTTCTGTTAAACACGCAGATCCAGAGTGTTTGCATGCTCCCACACTAACTGGTTGCACAAACCAACCGTCTCATACATCCGTGCAGGCGTGCACGCAGAGAGGATTAGCACCCTTTCAGAAACATGCTCTCCATTCAGCTGCAGAGGGAAGTAGGCCAGTTACTGGGTGTTCTGAATATGGGTCTTTGGCTGACTAACAAACTTGAGTCCACATAGTCCTCCGTGCTCCGCTCCACACCGCCGTGGAGCCTTCAGCTAGAGCTGCTCTCACTTTCACTTTGGTGCTCGCATGACTGAGGGCAAAGGAAATACTCTAGCTATTTGAATCCACAAATTATCCTGTTCTATGCTGTTCTGTGCTGTGCTGTGCTGTGCTAAGGGGCCTGCTAGCTATGTTGCTCTGCTATGAGTTTGAAGTCTGCAGTAGCTTTAAGCAGAGGTTGGTATTGTGTTTGCTCCCTTCTTCTTCTTCTTCTGTCCACATCAAGGCCCCGTAGCCTGGTACATACAGTATCCTCCCACTTTGGCTTGTTATGAGCTGTTAGCCGGCTCTGTTCTTCAGCTGAGGTAAGATGGTATAAAAATGGAGCATTGCTTTGCTTTGTTTCTCCAAACTCCATCTATAGGTAACACACTGACTATGGATACGTACCTCATACAACCACACTGAGAAACACCTGAACTATCCCTTTAGTGACGGGCACACTGTGTCTTCTCCAGTCTTTGCACGTGTGAACAGGAAGTACCATTTCGGACGTGACCTTTGAAAGGGTCATTGGCTACACTAATGAAATTAGTACGTCTCTGTGTGTGTGTGTGTGTTTCTGAGTCCATTAGTGTGACAACGCTAGAAACAAAAGCTTCTGTATTTTTTTATGATTTTCTGTGATACATTCGCAGTAACAGTGTGAGTCGGGGTAATGGAGCTCCGCCGCCGTGGCAGCTGTGGCCTTTTCTTCAGACACCATGTTATAACCAATTATGCTAAATGGCCTGACATGTTTATCTCTGCTTTTACACAAAGACCGTAACCTAATCTGTCTATTTATTTTTGTACTCCTGCCTATTGCTATTGCTTAGGGGGGGGGGGACAAAAATAAAGAAAGCAGGTATTTTCTCTTCTGTAGCATGAAAAGGTTGGTGATGGAAGCCATTATGGGCCTGTGAATGTAATCAGTCCTGGAGTCCAAAATAAACAGCCGTGCTCAGAGGAGACTCTTTCATCCTGGCTAATTGAACGGCCTCTCTGCTATTATAAACTCACACAAGATGCTACCAAGTGACCCTGATAACAACCATGAGTGCATATAAGCCTTTTTTTTGTATTTTTTCATCCTTTATTAAGACTCTTCAATCACCACCACTTTTCTTAATCCCACGTGTGACATATTTCTTATCTCCTGATGAGTCAGTGCAAAGCAAGAATGTGGTGCTCTGATGTAAAATAACAACACAAATCAACCTCTAATATCAGTCCAATAAGATGTGTTATGAATTAACAAGATGTATTTCTCTTAAAGCTGTTCTGGCAACACAGGCCACCACATCAACTTTAATATCTAGTGTCATTCCCCTCCTGTCCACTAGCTGCCCTCAGTGAGTTTCCCACCTTTTCCAGTCACCTGACTGTCCCTCAATTAGTCTCAGTTTATATACCAGCCCACAACCTGCAGCTTCTTCCTGCCAGATTGTCCTCTGCTTGTTGTTGGATGTGGTTGCTGGTTCTGCCTGCTTGCTGGTTGATTATTGAAGCCTGGTTTACCTCGACCAAGTAAACATTGTTTATCCCCTCCTGCTGTCTGCTTCTCACTGCTAATGCATGAGTTACACTATATAAGTGTGAACTTTTAGTCTTGATGCTTCTGTGACATTTGCTCAGTTCTTTTATTAAGAGTAGGCTACTTTTTACTTGATATGAAACATGATAAATGTTACTGTTAACTGTAAGTGTGGTAACAGGATACTTGCTACAAACATTGCAAGCTAAGTGTTGGCAAGCTAATCTTCTAGTCATGAGCTAACTATAGACCTGTTAGCATAATATCTTGCAGTATGACAACATGCTAAGCATTGCAACTGATTTACTATCGTGTTAACATGACAACATGCTAAACATTATAAGCAAACATTAACTTAGCTATAAATAGTACAAGCTAAAGCTAAAAGTTAGCATGTTTAAAAAGCTAACTGTAGGCATCATTTCAAGCCAAACATTAGCATGTTAGCATACTCTACATTACAAGCCAGTGTTGGCAAGCAAACAGCCTAATCATTAGCTAGCTGTAGACCTGTTAGCATAGTTACTTGGTATGTTAGTATGATAACATGCTAAACACTGCAAGTCGACTCACTATCATGTTAGCATGCTAAACTTACTGTTGGCATGGTTACATGATAACATGCTAAACATTACAAGTTGACTCACTATCATGTTAGCATGCTAAAGTTACTGTTGGCATGGTTACATGATAACATGCTAAACATTACAAGTTGACTCACTATCATGTTAGCATGCTAAACTTACTGTTGGCATGGTTACATGATAACATGCTAAACATTACAAGTTGACTCACTATCATGTTAGCATGCTAAACTTACTGTTGGCATGGTTACATGATAACATGCTAAACACTGCAAGTTGACTCACTATCATGTTAGCATGCTAAACTTACTGTTGGCATGGTTACATGATAACATGCTAAACACTGCAAGTTGACTCACTATCATGTTAGCATGCTAAACTTACTGTAGGCCTAGTCATGGCTATATGATATAATGCTGATAACATACTAAACATTACAAGCAAATGTTAGCTTGTTAACATACTAAATAGTACAAGGTAAAGCTAAACATTAGCATGTTAAAAAGCTAACTGTAGGCACGTAAACATTGTTACATGCGAAACATTATAAGCCATTATAATTTATGCACATTATATAAATTATATGATACAATTATAGAAATTCATATGTTATAGTTCAATGCTACCAGTAGCATATGCATATGCTAGTCAAACAGTTTTTACCCCAAAATATGTAGCTAACATCTAGCAAATTAGTCTCTGTGCATCTGACATCTATGTGTTTAATGAGCGTTTAAGGATTAGTCTACACAGTTATTAGCAGACTATAGACTTTTACTGTAATCCTGTGTTTTAATCAAAATGAATAATAAGAATGAGTGTTTGTGTGCAGGTCAGCTGTGTGGGGAGGGCTGGAACCATGTCGGGGAGGCCTGCCTGAGGATCAACTCCAGCAGCGAGAGCTACGATAACGCCCAACACTACTGCAAAAACCTGGGAGGAAACATCGCCTCTCTGCTCACAGACAAACAAGTCAACTTTGTTCTTGAGGAGCTGCAAAAATACCAGCTGCAAGAGAAGGTGGGTGGTATGAACAAAATATAAATTCATGAATAAAGGAAATGCGACAGGACTCCTGCATGCTAACAGTGCTGGTGAAAGCTATATCATGTCCCACTCTGGCTATGGTTATTAACACATCACTGAGCTGTGGGCCATTTATATGAAAGCCAAAAAGAATATTACATGTGTGCCTATTCTGTTTGTGATTGAAACTTTCTGAATGAGCAACATTGCAATTTTCAAATCAGTGCACATTTTTTGTCGTGGTTAATTAACCTGATTAGTTGGGTAACATTAGAAAGCCTTCCTACTCAGCTCTTATCACCAATACTAACACCATGCATGCTAGCACTAGCTGGAGTTTGGAAATAACTGAATGAAGTAGGGTTGTATGTATACTCCCGTGTTTTGAGAGGTAAAATTACTGTTTTTGTGAATGGAGTCTGGTGGCTTTGAAGACTGCGATGTAACGGCTTCAGTTCCCCGTCGGACGGCGAGGTAAAGCGGCTGTGGACGGGAGCAGCAGAAAAACGTATTTTAGCCTCCTAAAAAAATTGATATCAGTTAAGTGTATGCTATATTTAGAATATTTTCACCTCTTTACCTCGCCATCAGACAGCTCTTTCTGACGGGGAACTGAAGCCGTTATATCGCTGTCTTCAAAGCCACCAGACTCCATTCACAAAAACAGTAATTTTCCCTCTCAGAACAGGGGAGTTGCTGTTCTACCGCTGCATCGATCGGTTAGTTAGTTTGTGTTATTGTGTGACTTTCTGATCTGAACTAACGTGGCGTCCACAGCAGTACGTTCCTTAGCTTCCTGCCGGTACTCCTGTCTGCTTTGCCAAACTGGGAGCACGCCAGCCGCCATCTAAGTTACTGTATTAATACACTGACTATAAGGATGTACATATATACTGTACATGTAGCAGCGTCACCATGCAGAAACCTACATCAGGTCACCATGTGGGAAAAAGCTTTTAGAAGGGTTTGAAGGGAAAATAGCATTTTGATGCTAAAACACCACTGGGAAGATACAGGATGATAAAAAACATAAATAAAAATAATAATAATAATGGACCTGCCCTTAACATCATGAATATAAAGATCTGTATTATTGGATGCTATTTAATGAATGTGTGAAGTGTGGTTTTCTGTCTTCTGATGCGTGTGATTACAACTCTGTTTTGATGTGAAACATCATGACTAAGACGCAGCTTTTAGGTGATTTGATATTCAGCTATTAATATTAACGCTCACACTTGTCAGACAATATTTCCACAGCACCACGAGTGTTTGAAATATCTCAAGCAGCAGGATATGTCTGATGTGGTTTCAAGGCGTAAAAAATAAACATTACTAATCCTTCTGTAGCCCGCCGTGAAGCAGAGAAATCAGCTTCATCATCACTTTTCATCACAGTGAACCCAGATGTGTGAGTGACAGGATGTGAATGTTTAATGTCTGTGAGTCAATGAGCCGTTTACCAGATAGAGCCGTCGTCTTGTGATGTTTATGGTGGAAATGTCATCTGAGCCTCTGACATGTTTGACCACTCAGACTCTTTGATAATGTGCAGCGTCTGCAGAAATGTGAGCAAATATTTGATGAAAAGAAGAAAGAGAACCACGCTTTCTTTCACTTCTGTCTTCTAGAGACGTGCCTGTTTTTCTTGAGTAACCGTCTTTTAATCCACATTTAATGCTTCTAGGTGGTGTTGATTCTGAATCTCTTGTGATGTCATTCCACCTGTTTTGAGGTCACATCAGCATAAATATACTTTCTCTGCAAATTCAATTTGGTCATGTCATGCTAACTGGCATAGCGATTTCAAAGGGGTCCCTTGACCTCTGACCTCAAGATATGTGAATGTAAAGGGGTTCTATGAGTACCCAAGAGTCTCCTCTTTACAGACATGCCCACTTTATGATAATCACATGCAGTGTTTTGTTATTTTCTTCTATTCTAAAATGGTGTATTTGAATATTTCTGCATACTGGGGTCCCTAAACAGTCCTGAATTACATAAATTGGGTATCACTGTAAAGCTGAGACTGTTGTGGATCCAATGAGTCCAACTGTATTCATGTGTGATGATGTTAGTCCCCATAGGAGCCATTTCATTGTAGTGAGACCATTTTTTTTTTTAAACTTGACCTCACTGTATAAAATGACCTGTGGTGACCTCTAGGATAATCACAGCCTCAAGAAACTTGACAGCCACAAACTAGAGACCTAGAGCATTCAGAGGATGGATGGATCAAACTAGAGACCTAGAGCATTCAGAGGATGGATGGATCAAACTAGAGACCTAGAGTATTCAGAGGATGGATGGATCAAACTAGAGACCTAGAGCATTCAGAGGATGGATGGATCAAACTAGAGACCTAGAGCATTCAGAGGATCGATGGCTTTCCTAGCTAGATTGACAATAAGGGGGTTTCTGAGCAGTTTACACAACAGAAGTGCTTGCCATCCAACCGCCGGAAAATGCAATTCTTGCAGAAATCTCCAAATGTCAAAAGTTTTTGATCCCAAATCGCAGCATGGCTTTTTCTATGGTGTTCCTCAAGGTCTTGGTGTCTTAATGTGGTACTCTGGATGGATTATTGATAATTTTTATCAATTCTTGAGTGGTAAAAAATGGTTTAAATTTAGCACCAAATCTGTGTAACAAATGGTATCAACCCCAAAATTGCTGCAACAAGTTATGAGACATAATAGAGCATGGGGATGACCATCATATACTTCTATCATAATGTTTTAAACCCTTATACACTTTTATTAGTTTTTCTGATTTATGACTAGAACAACTTGACACACAGTGTTGAGCTGCAGCTCAAATTAATCTTGAGGTTCCCAGCTTTCAGATGATGTACACCACTTCTATGTGACATCTACTGTTGACCTGCTATCTCCCCCTAAAGACCCCCCTGTACCCCCCCTAAAATAGTTATTAAGCCTTTTGCATGTTTTTTATTAAATAATCACAGCTGTGGGAAAATACTTTTTGATTTCTATTAAACAAAACTCTTCTCATAATCGTTCACACTTGTTTTCTCAGCAAATAATTCAAATGTTGACTGAGCTACACTTCAGTCGGCGGCTATAATTACAGTCCCCCTTATGGAAATCTTTCCTGAATTAGTTAATCTGAAGAGTTTCTGCTTTCATAACAGTTTCAGTAATTTGCAGGAGGTTTGATTTCTTTCATGTGAAACATGTTTGTTGTTCAGAGTTACCAGCCGTGTGACTTCTCCCCCTGGCGAAGGGAGATTATTTATTATTTGTTTCACTATCTAGCTGTTAATTTTATATTATTGTTATGCAGTTTTTTGTTTCTGTTGTTGTGTTTTTTCCCCCAACAATTCTAGGATACTGGAGCTTCATACAATTACAGCTCATTATTTTTTGTTTCTTTAAAAACAAAACTAAGAAAACAAGAAAAGAGTAGTATCTGAAGTTTATTGGGATTCATTTTGTTCATTGTCGGCTGATCTGCACCTTAAATCGCTGTGTCTTCTCAACATTTTTCTATTTGTTGTTCCTGGAAGGAGAGTTTGAGGTGAGCTCTCCCGTGTTTGGCCTAAAAATCGGTCGCTGCTTCTGTATTTCTGTGATTTCTCTCAGGTTGACCTCACCTCTAAAACACTGCAGCTGCTTGAAAACCTTCCACAACACTTCCAGACTTACTGTCCTCTCTCTACTGATATTACAGAGTACAGCAAACAGGATAAACCCTCTCCTCCTGGGGAACTGGGAGTCCCTAAAGCATTGTGGGAAAAGTTGACTTTAGATTCTTTAGATACTGTGACTGTCAACGCCAGAACACTGAACTTAAACCTTTTACAGTTTAACATTTATTTTATTTTATTCTGACTACTTTTATTGGTTTTAACCCATGCGTCTTATTGTTTCTTTATTGGTCAACTGTTGGTTTTAGCTTTTATTTGATTTGGTTTTATTTCATTCATTTGGTTTTAATTCACACGTCTTATTAATTCTTACTGAATGGTTGCTGATCTTAATTATTATCATTTTTATTCACATCATTAATAGCCGTGTTCCCACCGCAGGAACTTTCTCCAGGAACTAAGAACCTTTTGAGGAACTCATTGTGTTTCGACCGCAGGGACCAGGGTCTAAATTAAGCTCTTGGGACATTTTACCCCCAAACAAGGTGCTGGTTGGGGGTAGTACTTTCTGAAAGTACCAGAACTTTCGGTGTGGAGTTTGCATGGATGATCGGCGCTGATTGGTCAACCACACACAGTGCCGCTGCTACAACTCATGCACCGCTTCATTCCTAAAACAAGGAAGTACTCTAGTATCCATTTAGCCCCATTTTAGGACGAGGGGAGAACATTTCTCTTTGTTTGATAACATTAAAAGTAAAGTTAGGCTCTGCTGTCGGCGTCTGACTCATTTAAAAGAGAGAGATCGTGCGAGCGGTAGACGAGACAGTCAGCGCGGCGGTGCCGTGAATGAGAGAAAGAAAAGTTTATTCCTGATTGATTCACGGCGTTTACGTTCTAAAGCATAAATAAATAACCATCAAACACTCAACAAATGATTTACTCTGGAGACAGATGCTCCTAGTTTCATTTTCCTCTGCTGCATTTCATTCATTCATTCCATCCAACGTGCAGCAGTAAATATCGTCACAGTGAGACATAAACGTTGTTTTTTTCCAGCATGTTTTTTTAGATGAAACAGGCGACACTGAACGTCAGGCTGCAGAGGGTGTTTACTGCTGAGACCACCAGCAGTCCTCGTCTCACGTCATGTTACTTTTTCACAAGTCAGCGGACTAATCTGCCTAATCTTCACAGGTCTTTAGACCGCGGTGGACACACAGACAACAGTGGGCTGAAGGAACCTTTTAGTTTCTTGAAAAGTAGTTCCCGGGAATAAAAGTCCCGGGAACTTAAGGTGGAAACCCAGTTCATGTTTGTGTTTTAAATTGTGTTTACTTGTGTCTAATGTTTTATCTTTACAATATCAATGTAGTGTTTGTGTTTGCTCACGCGTTGTACAGCACATTGTGCTTCCACCTGGAATGAAATGTGCTGTATAAATAAAGTTTGCTTGCTTATTTTCAGAGGAAATGTTGAGTAAAAGTTGCAGAAGCTTCTCTGACTGAGATATCAGACGACATGTTTTCACCTCACATCTAACATATCTTAATATATATGATGTTCATCCATTGAGTGATTATAAACTCTCAAGCGTACAGGAAAATAAATAAAATGTAAATAGGGTATGATACATCTAACTTCTTTTCCTCCGTCTCTCCTCCCCTGCAGACGTTGTCTCCCTGGGTTGGCTTGAGGAAGATCAACGTGTCGTACTGGGGCTGGGAGGACGCGTCGCCCTTCACCAACACCAGCCTGCGGTGGTTACCTGGAGAGCCCAGCGACTCGGGCTTCTGCGCCTACATGGAGCGGGCGCCGGCGGCCGGCCTCAAAGCCAACCCCTGCACGGCCACCGCCGACGGCCTCATCTGTGAAAAACCAGCCGGTGAGACACAACAGAGTGTTCACAGGATAAAACTCAGATTAGAGATATGAAGAATTAACTCACAAAGTTACTGTTAACAACTAAATGATCACGATTTATTGAGCTCTAAAGGTAATTCTTCAGTAAATAACTTGTGTCTCCGTCTGTCCCGTTGCTCAGGGAGTCCCCAGAGTCAGAGTGCTCGTCCCTGCCGGACGCCGTGCTCTCTGCGGACCAGCTGTGCCAACTGCACCAGCCAGGCCATGGAGTGCATGTGGTGCGGCAGTACGCAGCGCTGCGTCGACTCGTCGGCGTACGTCATCTCCTTCCCCTACGGACAGTGTCTGGAGTGGCAGACCCAGGACTGTGCAGGTGAGATGGGGGGGAATTAAACGTGAAGAGTGGGGTGTTGGTCGAGGTGACCTTCTGGATTAACATTATAGTACATGCAAATTATTCATTTACTATAATACGATGCACTGATGTAGTTGAAACTATAAATCTATAAGAAGAAGTCAGTCACTATCTGGATCAGCTACAGGGACCTGTTTCATTTAACACTTTTCTGTTCTGTTGTTCCAACTTTTACCAAAGATTTTAGTACTTTTTCTTTTCTCTACATATTCAAGTCTCTTATCATGGAGTCATTATAGACTGGTACCGATCCGTCTCTTATCAGCAGTCAGGTCTCTGACCGAGGCAGCGCCACCTCTCCTGTAGCTACAGGCAGGAAATCGATCAGCTACGACGACACACGACTGACTCAATATGAAGTCCTCCTCCTCCTCCTCCTGCTGATGTCTCTGAACATTGCTCTCATATTAACACCTCCCCGGGGATGATGGAGGTTTTTCAGTCTCACCACTGCTTCTCCTCGTGCTCAGTAGATGTGTGCAGGAATGATTGTGTATATGACAGACCCGAGGGATCATGAACCACGACAAAAACACCCTTCTGAAACCTTTCTGATTCACAGCTTATGATGATTTAAACAGCTTTATAAGTCGACATGAGCTACTGAGTAGTTTCCTGTCTTAAAAAACATTTCTGCAGCCATTTATCTTACAAAAGATGCTGCTGCGTTCACCTGTTTGGGTTTACACATTCTTCACCAGGAGAGGAACGTGGGGAATAGTATAGAATGTTGAAAAACTACAGCCATGGGTAGGTAACCAACTACAGCCATGGATAGGTAACCAACTACAGCCATGGGTAGATAACCAACTACAGCCATGGGTAGATAACCAAATACAGCCATGGGTAGATAACCAAATACAGCCATGGGTAGGTAACCAAATACAGCCATGGGTAGGTAACCAACTACAGCCATGGTTAGGTAACCAACTACAGCCATGGGTAGATAACCAACTACAGCCATGGGTAGGTAACCAACTACAGCCATGGTTAGGTAACCAACTACAGCCATGGGTAGATAACCAACTACAGCCATGGGTAGGTAACCAACTACAGCCATGGGTAGATAACCAACTACAGCCATGGGTAGGTAACCAACTACAGCCATGGGTAGGTAACCAACTACAGCCATGGGTAGATAACCAACTACAGCCATGGGTAGATAACCAAATACAGCCATGGGTAGATAACCAAATACAGCCATGGGTAGGTAACCAACTACAGCCATGGGTAGATAACCAACTACAGCCATGGTTAGGTAACCAACTACAGCCATGGGTAGGTAACCAACTACAGCCATGGGTAGGTAACCATAACCAACTACAGCCATGGGTGATAACCAACCAGCCATGGTAGATAACCAACAGCCATGGGTAGATAACCAACTACAGCCATGGGTAGGTAACCAACTACAGCCATGGGTAGGTAACCAACTACAGCCATGGTTAGGTAACCAACTACAGCCATGGGTAGATAACCAACTACAGCCATGGGTAGGTAACCAACTACAGCCATGGGTAGATAACCAACTACAGCCATGGGTAGGTAACCAACTACAGCCATGGGTAGATAACCAACTACAGCCATGGGTAGATAACCAAATACAGCCATGGGTAGATAACCAAATACAGCCATGGGTAGGTAACCAACTACAGCCATGGGTAGATAACCAACTACAGCCATGGTTAGGTAACCAACTACAGCCATGGGTAGGTAACCAACTACAGCCATAGGTAGGTAACCAACTACAGCCATGGGTAGATAACTAACTACAGCCATGGGTAGATAACCAACTACAGCCATGGTTAGGTAACCAACTACAGCCATGGGTAGGTAACCAACTACAGCCATAGGTAGGTAACCAACTACAGCCATGGGTAGATAACTAACTACAGCCATGGGTAGATAACCAACTACAGCCATGGGTAGGTAACCAACTACAGCCATGGGTAGGTAACCAACTACAGCCATGGGTAGGTAACCAACTACAGCCATGGGTAGGTAACCAACTACAGCCATGGGTAGGTAACCAACTACAGCCATGGGTAGGTAACCAACTACAGCCATGGGTAGGTAACCAACTACAGCCATGGGTAGATAACCAACTACCGCCATGCGTAGGTAACCAACTACAGCCAAGGGTAGATAACCAACTACAGCCATGGGTAGATAACCAACTACAGCCATGGGTAGATAACCAACTACAGCCATGGGTAGGTAACCAACTACAGCCATGGGTAGGTAACCAACTACAGCCATGGGTAGGTAACCAACTACAGCCATGGGTAGATAACCAACTACAGCCATGGGTAGATAACCAACTACAGCCATGGGTAGGTAACCAACTACAGCCATGGGTAGGTAACCAACTACAGCCATGGGTAGGTAACCAACTACAGCCATGCGTAGGTAACCAACTACAGCCATGGGTAGATAACCAACTACCGCCATGCGTAGGTAACCAACTACAGCCAAGGGTAGATAACCAACTACAGCAATGGGTAGGTAACCAACGTAGACAGAAGACTAAACTAACCCGTTATATTTGGAAAGTTCAGGTAAAGTACAGGCATATTATATTCTGCAGTTTAACAAGTTTCTGGTTGAAAGAAATAATCAAACTGTCAAAGTATTCCCCTGAGGCAGAACTTTTTATTGGTGTTTTCTGTCTTTTGTTAGACAAATAGTCAATTTGTAGGAAAGTGTTCTTGTTTCTTAGGAATTAGGAAAACAGCTTCACAAAGTTAGAGATGTGTTTTTATGTAGTGACTGACTGGTGATTATTATTCCTGGCTGGTGCCAGTAGTCTGAGCACAGACAGCTCTCCAGTCTACTGTTAGTAAGCCAATATTGTTTTCCCTCCTTTCGTTTTAGCTTCAGCTCTTACATAATGGCACCTTTTCCCCGTCGCCTCCTCTCTTTTATTATTCATATCTCCGTTTGGTGGCAGAAGGTGTGTAGGAGGCTTTTGTTCTGCTACTTTTTCACCTTTGTTGCTCAGAGTATGGCGTATAAAACATGACATATTTTACATTTCAGATTCTCAGGTTGCTCTTTCACAGTCCGTCACTCTTTGCGTCGTGTTAACTTTCTGCTTCACTTGTCTTGTTTATGGATTAATGGCGTCTTGTTTGGGAGAGCGGGCCTGCCGGCTACAGCTGAGGGATTCATGACCTCGGCTTCGGTCGCCGCCTCTTTCACAAAATAACTTGTCTGAGGATCCAATTTGAACTGGGTCATTTCTTTATCAGATAAATTTGGCCCAAGGCTTTGTGTATCATTCCCATTTTTCATGTCGGCTGGAGGCTCGCTACACACTCCTCAGCACTGTTGAAATAATTAGCTCCAGTGTTGCCCCAGCACTCAGATTTGGGAGTTTCGGGAGCTCTCTCGAAAGCGAGCAGATTGTTCAATCCCAGCCTAATTGTGCCCTTCTGTGTTTTCTCTTATAAAATGGACTTTCTTTGGCTTACGTGACACTTTTTAGCTTCACTCTAGGGCTGAAACTAGTGATTATTTTCATTGTCGATTCATATGTTGATTATTTTCTCTATTAATCGATTAGTTGTTTGGTCTCCAAAATGTCAGAAAATGGTGAAAATGTTGATCAGTGTTTCTCAAAGCCCAAGATGACGTCCTCAAATGTCTCAAAGACATTCAGTTTACTGTCATAGAGGATAGTGCTGACCGATAAATCGTAATGTCATCGTCATCGCGATATGAACATTTGCGATAAAGACATCGCAAAAGACTGCCTAAAACGCGATGATTAAGAAAAATAATTTTATATAGGGAACAGACCGTTGCTATGTATAACAGACCGTTGCTATGTATAACATACCGTTGCTACGTATAACAGACCTACTTCATGCACCTGGTCCCCAAAGGTCTTGCACCTGCAGCTTTATGGCAGTGAAAATGGCAATTAGTCTATAAATTAAACTTGTATTCTGGATGCTGTCAGCTCAACTTTCCTCTCTGCGTAGCTCGCAAGGTCAGTGTTTGCTTCTGGTGGATTTCGTCGGTGTGGACGCCCACGTTGAGACGTTTATCCTGCTGCTGGCAGCTTATTGTTCATTGTTGTTCAGTTGATAGAAAGATGCAGAAAGACCTGCTGACTTTCACAAACTACTGCGTTTGGGGATGGAAAACAACTGCAGTGATAACTCTTACCTCTTACAGTAGCTCATAACAGCAACAGCTGCATCAAAAAGTCCTAATGAACATACCAAAGAATGACCAATGAATCATTACCCGATGCAGTTATAAAGTAGATATCAGCAGCATAAGAGCAGAAACTAGTATTCAGCAGATACCAATGCAGGAAACTGTTCCTCCGGTCTTGACCACAACGCAAACACAAATTATTTCCTCCACAAATCTGTCTGAATATTCTGTCTTGCACAGAAATATCAGTGAACTCTAGAAGTATTTGAACACTGACATGTTTTTTTTTTTACTGCGTTGGCTCTGTATGCATTGATTTTGTAATGAAACAATGACTGTGGTTAAAGTGCAGCCGTTCAACTTTGATTTGAAGGTGCAAATATCCACAACAGATTAATAACAGGAGCAAAACAGCTCCAGAAACACCTCAGAAAACAAAACAACAACAACAAAATAATCAAGATATCTTTCGAAAAGCACATTTTGCTGCGTCTTTGTGAAATTAAATTTGCAGTGACATTTAGAAGTTACAGTTTGACTAGTCAATTCCTGTTTATTACAAAACAAATGTTTTATTTTAATGCATACGAACTGCAAAAACTATACTGACAATTAATATGTAGTACTTGTGTGGAGTATGGAATTACAGCTCTGTCTCCTAAAAAATAATTTTCCCATACGACGAATCTGGATTGTGAATTACGTTTTCGCGGGAAACATATTTTGTTGCGGATTACGTTTGTTTTTTTATGTATCACAAATATGTTTGTAATGACCGAACAAACACAGGACTCTCACCCAGGAGACCGCTGTTTGTGTCCTCTGTGAAACTAAAAGTCAACGTTCACTTATTTTAATTTAATAACATAATAAACATAGTCAGTATGTGTGGGAACATACTTCTGTAGGAGACAGGGTTGGGAACTGGGACACGGTTTGTGTGTTTAGGCACTTTGTCCTCCTGCATTGTCCTAAAATTGTCGTCTGTAAACAACCCCCAAACATCTTCAACGCTAAAAGTAAATCACTTTAACCTCACACTTACTTATTCAAATCCAATATGCTGTAGTACAGAGATAAAACATGTGTATGGTAACAAAAATATTAGAATCAACTTTCAATCTTATACTCAGTAAACAAAACCACCTCAAACACAGAGGTGGACTTGAGCACAGGTGTGTTGGATCATAGTATACAGGACGTTTTATTCTTTTGCTCACTAACTGTGTGCATTTTGTTTAGACAGGTCAGTGATTTGAGTTTAGTTGAAAATCAGGTTTCAACTGAATCTCTCTTCACTCAGAGAGAGAGGCCAGGTGATGGTTATGTTGTAGCTGATATTGGTTTTACTGCTCAGAGAAATTGGCGTATTTTCTCCGAGGAAATCCTCACAAGATGCCTGTGACACATAAAGTCTGTCGGCTGTTTTGCGGCTCCTCGTGCTACGAGAGGGAGCGATGGAGGAGGCAGCTTATGGCTCCTACACCTGATGTATTATGTATAATATGATCTGTATGCTGTACTGGCTTCAGCGACGCTAACTGTCAACCACTGTAGGAGCGAATGGATGAGACCAGATGAAGCCAGACGATACGTATGCTACCCAGGGACAGCAGATATCAAACGCCGACGTGATCGTGCCGGGAGAATTTTTGATAAGATGAAAACTCTCCTAGCAGGAACAAGCGATCCTTCGTTGTTAAGACAAGAACATATGACGTGTGTTCAGGTATCCTCCTGGTTGTTTCTGTCAATGACTAATATCCTGATTTCAGTAGAGCCATATATTTAGGGAAAGGTTTTGGGAAAGGAAGTAGAGCTTTCTGTTGGTATCACATGAAGTGGATGTTTGCTGTATAGTCGGAGGGATGTTCATGTTTCTTGTTGACAGAACTTTAAAGGCATTAAGTCTCCAAGTGGCGACGGCAGCTTGTGAAAGTTTCCAGCGAGTGATGTTTTTTGTGGCGCCGGCTGAGATGCAAACACACGTCTTTCTGGGTTTGACCTAGTTACTACATTTAGTTTAGTTTATTTAGTTTAGTTTATTTTATTTGCACATTATTTGGATACAAATTGCAAACACATTTCAGTGCAGAAGAAGAAGGAACAGAAGTCCCGCCTTTTTAAACATTTTAAAAATGACATTATTACTCATCAAAAGGGAGACAAAACGAATAAATGAACAAAAAGAACTCTCAAGTAAGGGATAATTTACAGCGAGCTGGTCATTGTTGTGAAAGAAAGCCAGACAGGGCGATGCCGTTCACGTCGGGGTTTCTCATCGCCCTGAAGGGGTTTATTTAACAACAATGACCCGCTAGCTGTACATTATCCTGCTTATTACACGGCTACTTACTTAAGAAATCAATAATTTGACAGAAAAACGGTCCTCCAGAGTCCGACATCTGAACTGCGCCCATAGCAACGGTCTGTTATACATAGCAACGGTCTTTTATACATAGCAACCGTGTGTTATACATAGCAACGTTCTGTAATACATAGCAACGGTCTTTTATACATAGCAACCGTGTGTTATACATAGCAACGTTCTGTAATACATAGCAACGGTCTTTTATACATAGCAACGGTGTGTTATACATAGCAACGGTCTGTTATACATAGGAGCGGTCTTTTATACATAGCAACGGTGTATTATACATAGCAACGGTCTGTTATACATAGGAACGGTCTTTTATACATAGCAACGGTGTGTTATACATAGCAACGGTCTTTTATACATAGCAACGGTGTGTTATACATAGCAACGGTCTGTTATACATAGCAACGGTCTTTTATACATAGCAACGGTGTGTTATACATAGCAACGGTCTGTTATACATAGCAACGGTCTGTTATACAGAAATATCAGACTGTAGGACGCCGTGTTTGATCAATCAGAATCGCGTATTCAACAACGCCGTGTAATAATTCTGTATATCAAAGCTTTGTTCTTTTAAGCCTAAATAACTCAACTTGTTGTATCGGTTGAATTTTCACTTTCCATCTTATAAGTCCTAAAATGCCTCAGGAATGAAGCAGCGTTCTCCTTTGTACACATGTTAAATTCACCAGCCCATAACTCATACTTCAATTACAGTAAAGTGCAATGAATGTAAATTAAATTACAGTTATGCCTCGTCTGTCGCCGGTACAGGAGAGTGTTTACTTTGCTGCTGAGCTGTGGACACAAACACAGAGTATGGAGAGAATAATCACCCTTTTTCTCCAAGAAATTAGAGGAACATTCAAGCAGTCTGAAGTGCATAAATCAGCTTCTCCTATTTTTATCCACCAAAATAGCCGGGAGTCAACAGACATGATTAGATCACATGTTTGGTTTTTAATCATGAAGTATGTTCTCCACTCTCTCATGGGAAATACAGGCAGCGTCCAAAAGGACATTTACTCTGTGAGTAGCCTGCAGCTAGTGTCATGTAACAGCAGAAAGTACAGCTACATCTGTGGTGCTGTTAACTAAAACTAGAGCCTGTAAACCCTGAGGGCACTGTTCTCTCTCTTATCCTCATCTATACCCCGAGTCCACAAGACTACACAAAGCAATAACCTCTCTTAATTCTGTCCACGTGGAACACAGATGAAGCCAGATAGTTATTAAATATAGCCTCATGCATGGAGAACATAGCAGGTGAATTATATTATCTACACAAACCACAGTTATGTAAGTGATCAGGACGTTTTTCTATCCAAGCAGGAGTCTCTCACTTCTATGTGAGCTGCTTTTACTCGTGTGGCGTGGCGTCCTCGGGGCCCCTTTCATCATATTCGTGACATGCAGGCAGATGTCTGAAATATTTGATCCATTTGCTGTCACTGATTCTGACATGTTTCACAAATGAATTGCAGTAGAGAGCTGAAAATGTACCTCTGAATGTGCGTTTAGGGAGGCCGTCTGTGTGTAGAGATTAACTCTGCATCAGAGTATGTGTTAAGGTACGAGAGCAGTCGTGTAGTATTCATCCCTTTCGCTCAAATGCGCAAGGCGTTTAGCGTGCAATAAGTACACATTTCTTGATTTCTGCTCGTCATTTGTGCACCATGTATCCTGTACTGATTGCAATACAAACGCCTCCAGACTTTTAACCAGGAGACCCATGTTCAACACCACAAACTCCAGTGACAGCCCAGTGCATAGATAGTGTAGTGTCCAATCTTTGGGCTATTTTGCTTCCATGCATGTCTTCTTTCAGACTAGTGAAAAAAAAAAAAGATTTGTTTTACTACATTGTCTATTTGTGTCTGTAAATTTCTCCTAAATTCACCAAAATTTAGCATTAGATAATACCTCATTTGTATATTCAAACATAACATTTCACAAAACTTGTAATACAAAACATAGTAATTACCAGAAATCTCCACTTCAGTAGCACTTACATCCACTAAACATTCATCATTCATGGCCTGATTTATACAACATTTTACTCCTAAAAACATGGAGAACATATATTTTTCATGGCTGTTGACAGTTTTTTCTAATCAGTAAAAACCTTTGACTCTAATACGTCAACAAAATGAAGAACTTTGAACCTGGTTTTATCCAATGTTCACATTTCTATTCTGGAGATTTATGAAAATTATCACATATTTGCTAAGATAATGCCTCATTTGCATATATAAACATACATTTTCACATGCGGGTGTCTCCTCTTAATGTGAAGGGGAGAACCGTCTAGCAGTTGCCTTTTGAGCATCACTCGATTATTATGAGTGAAGCAAAAATTGCGCTGGCAATGTGAGTCTAATAACCTGACCTGGGGGGGATACAAAATGGCTGCCACAAATTGGATCTATTAAATCAAAGAGGAGCAACGAATTTCGTGATATTAAATTGTTAAGGTTTGGCACACGAACAGCGTGAGGCTTACAAAGAGCGGCTACCAATTTCCTGCAATTTGAATGGTATTTGAAAAAGGATAAATAGGCCTGGTATATTTATTGGATATTAAAGTCTGCTCTTGGGTATGTAAATATGTGCCTTTCTAGCAGAGGAAACCCCGCGGTGTGGTGGATTAGGGATATTCTGTTGAACTGCCTCTCTTTGAGCCGCTGACTGTAGTGGAGATCCAGGGTGTTGTCAGAGGAGTAAAGTAAAAGGAGGAAGGAAATACGAGGAGGTGGAAGTAAAATCCGGAGGCAGGAACACAGTAGGGGAGCGACGAAAAGAGAAGATGGAGAAAAAGTTCATTTCTTTGTGATTTCATTCATGCTTAAAGTGTGTAAGCGTCATCCAGAGAAATATCGAATGAAATCTAAGTGGCAGGAAACGAGGGTGAAGAGGGAGAAGAGGGTGAAGAGAGCAGAGCTTAAAGGGATAGTTCAGGTGTTTTTGTGTATGAGGTTCTTCTCCATAGTCCGTGTATTACCTACAGTAGATGGAGTTTGGAGAAACTTTGTGTTATTGTATAATAGTTTGTGTTATTGTGTGACTTTCTGTTAGTTCGGATTGTTTATTTCAACCGTCACCATATTGGTTGTTTCGGCTGTCACCATCTTGTTTATTTTTCGACCTTCGCCATCTTGTTTTTTTTGTCTGTCACCATCTTTGTTTTTTGACTGTCGCCGTCTTGGTTTTCGACCGTCGCCATCTTGTTTTTTTCAGCCGTCGCCATCTTGGTTTTTGGCCGTTGCCATCTTGGTTTTCAACCGTCGCCATCTTGTTTTTTTCGACCTTCGCCATCTTGTTTTTTTCAGCCGTCGCCATCTTGGTTTTCTGTAACCAGAAGTGACACGAGAGGATTGAGCTAAGAACAACAGAACGCTGAATAAGACATTTTTAGGCAACCAAAATGTTACAATTAACTTTGATGAAGTGTGAACACACTGTGAAAGAGTTAAAGTTCTAAGACGAAAACACGGACAACTCCCAGACCGGACAACGCCTCGGTAGCGACCTGTCAATCACACGGTAGCTCCGCCCTAAAGCAAATGACTTAAAATACGTTTTGCTTTGCTCCCGTGCTGGTACTCCTGTCTGTTTCTCCAAACTCCATCTACTGTAGGTAATACACCGACTATGGAGAAGAACCTCATACAAACACACTGAGAAACACCTGAACTATACCTTTAAAGAGTACAAGAGGGGAAGATGGCTCAGTGAATAGACACAGCAAAAAACAGATGCAAAAGAGGAGGATAAAGCTGTGGCAGAGAGGAGATAAAGGGTGAATCTGAGAGAGGGAGAGAAGAAGAAGTTTGTAATTATAAAGGGACAGAGAGAACAAATGAATCAGCATTGCTACAGCTGAATAATGCAACGGATGAGCTGCAAACACACATACCGAGAGGACAGGGAGGTGTATTTCAAGCTGAGCAGGGACTCAGAGAGAGATCCATGTTCAGCTAGAACATCTGTGGCTTATGGAAATGGCTCGTGTTCAAAAGAGAAACAACTTCTGGTGAAAATGCTAATTCCACTTGACGCTGCATTTGAATCACCTCGCCGGGCTATAAGAAACAACACCTCGGATAACTCCTCCTCAACCTTTTGGTTTCTTGTGTGCACGCCAGGATACTTTCTTTGCGAGTGTGTATTCCCACCCTCGCTTTGCAGACTAAAATTTATTACGACGGGAAGACGTGTTGATGTCGAGAACGAGAGTAAAACCAGAGTGAAAGATTCAAAACGAGCTGTAAAGTTAACTTTGGAAAAACAAAAAAAAACGTGATTTCTTATTCTTGTCACTTATCGCCACGTTCAGCGAACAAAAGAAGGGCTTCAGTATGGAGATTCTGTTTTCTTTTGCACGTATTGAATGCCATACCATGAAAAAGTGTCATTTTTAATTTGCACCAGTGAAGTGTTTTTGAATGTCACATCCACTTTATGAATACAAATGTGTTTCTGAACACGTGGAACGATGTGGGGAAACAAAAGTCAATTTCTTTATAAATGTTGAGGGTCAGAGAAAAGGTGAGAACAGGAGACGCTAAGTGTATTAGAGGAGGGTTTTTATTGTGTTTATGCTCAGCTGGAAGCGGTTTGGATTAACTATAGTACAGTGTGAAGGACAGACTGTGGCCAGAATACACCTTAAAGATGCTTTACTTTTAACGTGTGTTGATGATGAGAAGTCTGGAAAAGTCGTGGATTTAGAAATGGAAAACGTGTAGTTTGACTTTCTTTTGATTCCTTATCTCCTCTCCTTGTTACCTCCCCTCTCCCTCCCTGTCTCGCATCCCTTCTGCAGCCCAGAACTGTTCAGGTCTGAGGACGTGTTCAGAGTGTTTGGAGAGGACGGAGTGCGGTTGGTGCGGTGATCCCAGTAACACCGGTAGGGGGGTTTGCATGGAGGGGTCGTACCGAGGCCCCATGAAGCCTGCTGGTGCCAGGGCCGGGACCCGAGACCAGGACCGGCTACGAGACAGGGACATGGTGCTGGATCAGAGTCTCTGTTCGTCTGATAGAGGCTACAACTGGGCTTTCATCCAATGTCCCGGTGAGTGGACCGCTGGAACAGAGACATAACGTTAACTATTCTAACTGTTTATCCATTACTTTTAGCTAACTTTAGCTAACTATTCCAACTGTTTACCCATTACTTTTGGCTTACTTTTAACTAACTACTTCAGCTGTTTACCTATTACTTTAAGCTAACTTCTAGCTAACTATTTCAACGGTTTGGTTCTTGAACCATATTCTTGAATAGTTTCTGAACATCTTTAATATTCTAATGACCGTTGGATTTATGCTGTTTACCTTTTCTGTTATTTTCTTTTAACTTTTAACAAAAAACTGAACATAATAATCATGAATGTAGGATATATTGCACTAGGTGTATCTAATAATAATGAGTGTATCCTGTGTTTGTGTGTGTAATTTCCTCCCAGCGTGTCAGTGTAACGGACACAGCAGGTGTGTGAACGGCAGCGTGTGCGAGCACTGTGGGAACCTGACAGCAGGGATGCACTGCCAGAGCTGCATGCCCGGTTACTATGGCGACCCCACCAACGGCGGGAAGTGCAACGGTGAGTTCTTATTTTTATGGTCTGTAATTTGAGTCCTTAAAGTCCCCCTCAGGCCAGTTTTACTTCCTGTGTTCATCACCATGGCAACCAGATTGCATCGTTTTTCAACTCAGTTTAGAGGAATTTACTGTTTATCAGACCACGAATGAAACAAGAATCATCACAACACGCCGACTCTCTCTCACTCGTTGTCTTCTTCACCGTCTCCTCCTGGCGAGACGGCAGTCTGGCTGCTGCTCCACCGAGGAGTCGCACCGCCGCACGCCGGCCACAGCTCACCAGGAACAGATAGACATGTTACCAAGGTCCACCAGCACCGGCCGCTCTCTCCTCAGCTCCAGCACCGACACCCCACCAGGCTGCACTGTGATTCGTTTATTTCTCTAACGGGACTTTTCTCTTGTTTTCTTTTGGGCTGAAAGTTGTGCACCCCGTCGTTCGGACCTGTTAGAGGCCTGCAAACCTCCGGTACCGGCTGCTTTCCGGTAATTTATCTCCAGCAGGAGGAGACGGTAAAGAAGAGAGCGAGTGAGAGAGACAGTCAGTGTGTTGTGTTAATTCTGCCAGTGGGATTTTGTGTAATCCACTGCGTTGATTTCACCCGTTCTCGGCACACATAAATGCCATTATGAAAATAAACACACCAAACTAAGATGGAGGAAACTAACAAATAAAATGAAACTCCTCAGTTAGCTGATGCAACAAGTTGGGATAGCTAACTACAGCTAACTAGCTAACTAGAAAGCATGAGTGCACCTGCAGCTTGGAGGATGACCTTTGACCTGCAGCTTCTACTATAGTCAGACGTCATATTCACATCTTCTTTTTTTAACTTTGAGCACAAAATTAAGTTATTTTCAAAAACATTTTGTCAACAGTATGGATAATCAACTTAGTCAGGAATTAACTCACATAAATATGAGATATCATAGAAAGATGGCTGTAAGAAAATAAAGTTTGTAGAGCTCATTTATGTGCAGAAGGAACTAAAGTTAGAGATTTTTCCAGTGTTTCACCTCCACTTTTTGATCTGAATTGCTTTTATAGAAATAATGAGCCATTAAAAACATATATAAACTGCTGCAGGCCGTCTAACAACACTGTAATAGACACAAACAACCTGACGGGGGCAGTGTTTAAAAGCTGTGGGCTTGTGGTGACCAGCGGAGCAGTGCAAAGAGAAACTACATGTGTAGTTTGGAAAGGATTGTGTTCTGCAGACAGCGGTAGAGTCTCTGCTTCCATGTCTTGTCGTTTCTAGTGAACAGCAGAGCGGTTTGACGTTGGAAAAGATGGTGCTGCTGATGAAGGCTCACAGAGGTGCTTCATGTGTATCCCTATGTTTTTCTGCACCCGTCAGCAGCTTTGTGTTGCTTCACATGGAAGTAATCACAGTAAATCCCATAGCTGAAATTGTTAACAACAGATTATGTGTGTGTGTTAGATAATAGAAAGCAGAAGCCGTGTGATGTGAAGGCTCAGGGGGCCGGGTTAGGGGATGCTCTGTGATACGGGCCTGGAGATGGGAGAGTGTAATGAATGAGTGAGTGAGTGAGGAGGTGGAGGGGAGGAGGAGTGAGAGGGAGGTGCAGTAACATCAGTCTCGCCGTGACAGATGTGCGTTTTGGCTTGGCGGCGGTGGCGGCGTGACATTAAATCGCTCTTAATCATTTTCTTATTTCCTGAGTTGACTGGTGTCTCCGTCCCTGGCGGCGTCTCAGAGCGAGCGCGGCGCTGATAGATGCACGCCGCTCGTCGCCTCCGTACAGGACGGCCTCTGATGCACTCTCTCTTCTGCTCTCCCTTATATTTTTCTTTTCACTCCGTCCTCCGTCTCTCTCTTTTTCTTCTGCTCTCTTTAACGTCCACTGGTCACATTTTCCTGTTTCTCTCCTCACATCCATCCTTCACACCTCTTTTATGCCTCCTTTCTTTTCATGGTTCATGTATATTTGTTCAATTTATCCATCCCTCCTTTCATCCATTCTCTTTTCTGTCTTTTCCTCTCTTCTGTTCTCATCCCCTTTTCCTTTTCTTACCTCTCATCTTCTTTTCCCTTATTGCTTTTCTTCTTCTCTTATCTTTCATTTGCTTTCCTCCTCCCTCCTCTCTTCTTCATTCCTCTCTTTTCTTTCTTCTTGTCTCCTTTCCTTTTCTCCCCTCTTTTCCTTGTTTCATATACTTTGCTTTCCTCTCATCACTTCTTTATCCTAGTTTCATTACTTCTCCTTTCTATTCCTTTTGTCAAAGTCTTCTCTTCTCTTCTCTTCTTTTCTCTTCTCTTCTCTTCTCTTCTCTTCTCTTCTCTTCTCTTCTCTTCTCTTCTCTTCTCTTCTCTTCTCTTCTCTTCTCTCTCCTCCCCTTTCCTTTTCTTGCTTCATGTCCTTTCCTCTTTTGCTGTCCTTCTTTCCACTCCTTGCTTTTCTTCTTCTGTTATTTGTCTTATCTTTCGTTTTCCTTCCTCCCCTCCTCTCCTCTTCATTTGCTCCTTTCTT
Source organism: Sebastolobus alascanus (assembly GCA_916701645.2). Lineage (NCBI taxonomy): Eukaryota > Metazoa > Chordata > Actinopteri > Perciformes > Sebastidae > Sebastolobus > Sebastolobus alascanus. Next base: position 1,591,577 of record CAKAOJ020000036.1, on the reverse strand, counting down.
TTCCTTTCCCTTCCTTTCCCCCTCCCATTCCCTTCTTTCCTTCTCTTTCCTCTTGTGTCCTCTCCTTTTCTCCCCCTTTTTCCTCATTTTGTCTTCTTTCCTCTCCTCACATCTCGTCTCCTCACTTTCGTTTCCTTCCTTTCATTTCTTCTCCTTTATTTTCCTTTCATCCAGCTCCTCCAGCTTTTCCCACCTTTCCGTCCTCTCCTCTTGGTTCATTTTCTCCCCCCTCCTCTCCTCTCCTCTCCTCTCCTCTCCTCTCCTCTCCTCTCCTCTCCTCTCCTCTCCTCTCCTCTCCTCCCCTCTCCTCTCCTCTCCTCTCCTCTCCTCTCCTCTCCTCTCCTCTCCCCTCATTTCCTCCCCAGTAATCTGCTGGTTAAACTGGATTTGTAGTCAGGGTTTGTGTCATCGGTCTCCTCACCTCGCTGGAGCTTCTTTATTGGCTGCACTGACCACACACTTCATCCACCTCCTTACACCTATCCCTTCATTTTTCCCTCTTTTACTTCCTCTACTCTTCTGTCTTAGATCTCCCCCCTCTGTTCATGCGTCCATCAGTCCATTCATCCTCCTTTCTATCTCCTCCTCTCTTTATAAAAAGGACCACTAGTTTACCTTGGGCTAAATTACTGGGAGGTGATGATGTGTGGCCGATTAGAGGAGCGAGTGATGGAGAGAGAGGGAGGAGGAGAAAGGCCTCCGCTAATAGTAAAGAGGATGGAGAGACAGAGGAGGAGGGGAGGCCTCGGCTCATAGTAAAGAGGATGGAGGGGTGAGAGAGGAGGAGGAGAGGCCTGGGCTCATAGTAGAGAGGATGGAGGGGTGAGAGAGGAGGAGGAGAGGCCTGGGCTCATAGTAAAGAGGATGGAGGGGTGAGAGAGGAGGAGGAGAGGCCTGGGCTCATAGTAAAGAGGATGGAGGGGTGAGAGAGGAGGAAACGGAGACGACGACGGGCAGACAGAGAAAGAGAAACAGATGAAACCATGTGGTGAGATATCCAAGGTTAATATCGGTGGAAAAGGACAGCTGCCCTTGGATGGAGAGACGATGGAGGGATAAAAAGAGAGGAAGACATGGAGGACAGACAGAGGAGAGGGGGGTCTGTCCGTCCTCCCGTCCCTGTGACAGATGATTAACTAACCTTGTCAAATCTGGATGAAGTGTGTGTCTCCCTGTGCGTGTGCAGGGCATTTTCTCTGAATGTGGCGTTCACCTTGTGCTGCACACATACGAAATCAAACGCACCTCCAGAGCTGCAGCTGACAACATGCTGGATGTCTGTTTAGACTCTCAGTCCCTCAGAGGACAACATGAATTTCAGAGGTTGACGGGAAAGCTGCGTGTTTTCATGCTCATCCTGGGAGTCTTTGTTCTGTTGATTTCTCATCTGCTTTTTATTACGGCGCAGAGACAGACTGATGTTTTCTAAACATTTTTTAATCACATTTATCAGTGGAAGGGTTGTACCAGCATGCCTTGCAGATAGAAACATCCGCACCTGGAAGTATTGTGCAAACACAGTTTGTGTCACTGAGTGGTTGTGTGGTTTCCTTAATGGCACATTAACGGCCGTCTTTGAGCATACGGAGAGAGTTGAGGTTGATTCATGGATCTCTATCAGGGTGTTACAGAGGCTCTGCCATCGTAGACACCTCCTGGACATAGTGGTCAGCGTGTTCTGCTTGTGTTTAGTTAGTTCTGAAGCTTGTTGATCTCATGGGAAGGTGTGTAAATAGCACGACATTACAGGGACATTCCACGTGTCATTTTTAAGCCACGTAACAAAACAAAACCGCTCACTGAAGGCCGGCCCACACTAACAGATGTTTCAAATCTTACCAGATGTGTAAAATGTGAGAGAGCCCACACATAACGACATGTTGTGTTATATTTAACAGTTTTGTTCCTATAGTGTATAGAGAGAAACAGCAACACCACACACTAACAGATTCATTCATCAACAACAAGAGTCCTCACTAAAAAAACCTGCTAACGGCTGAGTGGATGTTTCCATTTGAAAAGAACGGAAAATAGCGCAGATGGACCTGCCCTTTAAAGAGAGTTAGTTGTTTGTTGTAGTGCTCTTCTCGGCTGTGCATCGGTGTGGTGATATATGAAAAATTCATACCGTATGGGAAATTAAAAACACCCAGCACTAACGCGTTCGCTGATCTCTTGCCTTCACCTGACTGCTCCCAGTCATCTGGTTTATTGTGTGTAAGAGATGAAGTTCTGTTAAAAACCTTCCTGACTGAATGAAGCATCTTTCTGTTTACTGAGGTTTACTGAGGTCGTCTCCCAGCCGAGACTTCAGCTTGTATTACTTCTTCTCGTGCTTGTTATCTTTTGCTACCCAGTGCTTGAGCCTATAACGCTCGTCTGCCATCGGCACCTCACGCTCAACAGTTTTATTGCTTCCATAAATTTTGCATGATTCACATCAGTAGCTGCCTGTCTCCATCTCGCTCTGATAGTCTATCTCTGTGTGCTCGACCTCACCTGCTCTCTGCAGCCGTCAGCGAGGACTCTCAGTCATGATGGTACTGTGATACGTCGAAACACCAGTCAGATGTTGCTGTTGGGTCCAAATTTCATCATCTCTTACCGGTTCAGTGCTGGTTTCTTTTTGTTTAACACAGGACTTCTAGTGTTCTTCATTCTCTCATTGGCTACGTTTACATGCACACTAATATTCCTTTATTATTGCTAATGTGACATTATAGTGAATGTGATATGGGTCATGTAAACAGCATACTGTATTCTGTTTGGATATTCTGAATTAAGCCTTATTCTAAATGGCCAGCTCTCTATGTCGTGAATAAACCAACTAGCCGGCGAAAAACAGTCCGAAAAATGTCAAAAAAGTGTCGAAAGAAAGAAAAGATGGAGAAACACACCTACTTTTAAACATTATGAAAGACTTAGATATCAACAGGTTTTTGGATATGATCAAATATCAAAAATTTGTTCACGTTTTTTGTTAACTTTTTTAACACTAGACCATTGGAAAAACTTGAATCATACACTTCTAGGGACTTTTACTTTGGAAAATCTCTAAATTAATCCAGTAAAAATGTTTGATTTTGTATGCACAGTTCCCTTTGTTAACACCTTATTTTGAAAACCGGACGTAGTCCCACGTGTCTACTTCCTCTAACCTCTCCAAGGTGGTCTCTAGCTCTCCCGTCAGCTCCGTTCTCTTTATCCATCCATGGTCAGCTCCATCGGGGCCGTTTCAATGCATTTAACATAAATGTCAGTATATGGGTGCTCTACAGTTGTAGCACGGAGATGAGAGCGACGGCCGGCTCGACCGCACGTTACAGCGATACGATAACGTTTCCTGTCCGTGACAGAGTTAGCATGCAGCTTTAGCCGTGATGTCCAGCTCTGCTTTTCCTGTTAATGTGTGAAACCCAAAGTGTTTCCATCCTTTACTGGATGTGTAGTGTTTACCACTTTGGATTTAACATGTGGGAGTGCAGGTCGTATCCACGACGACCCTCCAATGTTTTATACTTACTGAGGTTTGTTTTGGTTGACGGATACGGAACGGATATGACGTCACGTTACTCAGACTACAACAATAAAAGCAGTAACTTCCTTCTACCTCCACATAGACTCAAATGAAGCAAATATATCGATTCTGGCATTTAAAAAAATCTATTTCAAAATCTTAAAAAAAATGTGAATGAAAATGTTCCTACTCCTAAACAAACAATCAATGCTGTTGTTTCCTGGTGAGGGTGGTCCCAACCTTCCTACCCTCGTTTCCCTCTCTTTCTCTGTGTCCCTAATTTTGTGGTTTTGATGTACAGTCTCTGAGCAGGGAGCAGCAGCGGGAGCTCTTTGTAAATTTGTGTTCAGAGCAGCAGCCATAGAGATGTTGAGTGCTGTCTCTGCAAGAAACTGGCAACCCAGCAGCATCAACCAGAGACTGGGACAGACAGGACAGCAGGGTGGTAGTGTGTGTGTGTGTGTGTGTGTGTGTGTGTGTGTGTGTGTGTGTGTGTGTGTGTGTGTGTGTGTGTGTGTGTGTGTGTGTGTGTGTGTGTGTGTGTGTGTGTGTGTGTGTGTGTGTGTGTGTGTGTGTGTGTGTGTGTGTGTGTGTGTGTGTGTGTGTGTGTGTGTGTGTGTGTGTGTGTGTGTGTGTGTGTGTGATGGATCAGACAGAACCAGCTGTTGTTGAGACGAGGGGATGCTGCCTGCAGAGTCGCTCCATTCCGTCTTCTCTGTGGAGAATGCTGCCAAATCCACTCTCACCTGCTGTCTTAAAGGGTGACTTCACTATTTCTCAGCTCCATTCTCCCATGTTTTTGTGTCTACCTGACTAACGGGAACAACAACTTCTGAAAGTGGTCCAGCATGGAGGGAGAACGCTGTAGACGGCAGCCAGGGTTTATGCTAGGCTCTTTTTTTGACAGTCAATGTGGCCGTTAATATTCAACAATCCGGCCATATGGAACAACTACCGGACATATGTTTTAAATAGCCATATAATAGCCTACATTTGACATAAGTTGCAAATAAGTTAAATGAAGAAGCGGTCTGGAAAATAAAATAATAGGCCGCTCGGTCTGATTTCCGCGTTTGTGAAATTCAAAATAGTGTTGTGTGCCTCGTAGGGCTGTAGCCTACCGGATAGTTTGAAGCTTCATTCATAATGCTGACATTAATATTATTATTGATACCTTACTTCTGATTACTGTTAAAAGAGGGAAAAAAAGGCGCTGACGTTGGGGAATCAGCTGCTCTGTTTCAACTGTGTGAGAGCCTGCGGACGGACGACCGACTCTAAAATGAGTCGTGCGGCTCAAAATTAGGGCCAGAAAACGGGCTAAAATCATACAGTGTATGCCCAGCTTTGTTGTCTCAGTCTGAAGTCCAAAAGTTATTGAAGAAACATAGCTGTAATCATTATCTTTATCATAATTTTAGCGGCTTGGTCAGAGCCACTTTGTTTGTTTTACATTTACATATGTACCTGTGGAGCCTTGTGGCTCACAAGTACCCAGCATTCTTAGCGGTATCCAGTCATCTCCCCTCTGGCAGCTCTATTCCTGGCATCTGCCTGGTCAACATACGTACCTACACACAACACAACACCAACACACATCCAACTGGTTGTCTGATTTTAAACGTCTTCTGAATCCTTGTTGATCTGCCGTCAGCTGCAGCTCTGACTCATGTCTTCTCTACAATAAGCTGCTTCCTTTGAGACTGGGTGCTTTTCATTCATGGCTTGCAGCTCACACTAACATTAACCAGCATAAAAAATGATATAGCTGGCTCATATGTCATGCTGGATGACAAGCAGCCATATTTAGATTAACATGACAACTACCTCATGAAACGTTTGTCCTAAAAATGGGGTCACAGGCCAGATGAGGTTGAGTAACGCTGCATTAGTGGCTTTTAAATCAAATGCAGAGAAGTGTAGTCGCTCAGCTTCTACATCATTAATTGTCCTGTGGATGACAGATCTTATTATATGTCTGGAAAGTTGCACACTGAATTTGGATAATATTAAACAAAGGCTGTGAAATTGTTCAAGATGGCAACTAGAGAACATCGATCCACTCACTGATGAATATTTGTACTCGTTATGACCTTAGACTATGTATAACAAGTGGACGTAGTCACGGTGACGTCATCCACTGGTTTGTGGACTACAGTTTTGAAGCCTCTAGTACGTCATTTTGGTTGTTGCCATCTTGGTTTTTGTGGCTGTCGCCATCTTGGTTTTTGGCCATCGTGATCTTGGTTGTTGGTCGTCACGATGTTGGTTTTTAGTCGTCGCCATCTTGATTGTAGGCCATCACCATCTTGTTTTTTGGCCGTCGCCACCATGGTTTTTGAAGATAGGTGTATTGTTCCAGCCCTACAGGTTCTACACTTTGATTACTTGGCTTTAAAGTATTAGATTGTAATATACATATTCTCATATATATCAATGTTTTAAATGTATCTGTGCCAGCAAAGGTTTATAATTGTTGTAACTCCATTTGAAATCTGCTTTAAATCAAACAAGTGGTTATTTTTCATTACAGTGTGAGACATTATCGTATTAATCCAGTGTAATAAAATGGCCTAAAAGAGAACTGACACTGGGAGTAAATTGATGGGAACTTTGAAGTGATCACGTTTAAAGGTCGACAGGTCGCTGATCAGATCTGCTGAGGGAAGGAAACTATATTCAAGGGGCTCTTTGACGCCACTGAGACATGAAAATCATTCTTTTCTCTTTGTGTGCGAACAGACTCCCTACGTCTCTTTACGTCATGTTTGCCCTCGACCCTTCCCCACCATCCCTTCATTAAACACAGTATAAAGCTCTGTCCTCTCTTATCAAACCAAACTGCCCCGTCGGTGGAACCGGACAAAGAGAAGAGCAGCAGTCAGCAGTAGGTGGAAGGTGACATTGATGATGATGAAGATGATGGAAAAATATTCATGGCGATGAGCATGTGATTGATCATAATCTGGAGAATACAGTAGAGTTAAGTGAAAAAGAGGGACTATGTGAATGGAGGACCAACAACACCAATTTACAATTATTAAGATACTATCACATGTTAATTTAATTTAGTTAGTTTTATTTATTTCTTAAGGGCGGGTCCATCATTTAGGTTTTGTTTTAGGTTATTATATAATTCTGTAGCTTCCCAGTGGTACAGTATATATACATCCTTATAGTCAGTGTATTAGTACAGTAACTTAGATGGCAGTCGGCGTGCTCCCAGTTTGGAGAAGCAGACAGGAGTACCGGCAGGAAGCTAAGCAATGTAAGAAAGAAAGTCACACAATAACACAAACTAACTAACCGATGGATGCAGCGGTAGACCAGCAACTCCTCTGTGCTGAGAGGTTAAATCACTGGTTTTGTGAATGGAGTCTGGTGGCTTTGAAGACAGCGATATAACGGCTTCAGTTCCCCGTCAGAGAGGACTGTCTGACGGCGAGGTAAATGTTACCACCTGAAGCAGAATCATGACATCTAAAAGTGTTTTCCCTACCTCAGCTTAAAACATGATGACAACATGTTTCATTGAACATTAAAAAACATCAACATTTAACCTAATCTACTGTGGGGCTCTGCAGAATTATCAAACATCAACAACGTGTTTGGTGAGCGTGTTGAAATTGAGCTTTTATTGTAACAGCAGATCATACAGTAGGCTGTTGCTTTTAGAGGAAAAGTTGATGAATTTATGTTCTACATCATGTCGTAAACAATGGAGAGAAACACAGACTTGTTAATTAGCTGCTTACAGTGTTAGAGCCGTCTCCGTCTCTATAAGTGTCTCTGTTATATACAGCATGACTAATATTAGGACGTCCCATGGTGTCACTCTAATACAGATGTGCACACAGGCACCATGGGGACACACACACACATTTCCCACTGTATAGATTATTCCCATGTAGATCCAATCAACACCTCTGGTAGGTGTGAACATGTGGCGCAATGCCAAATTTTCAGGGAAATGCACCAGGGATTACAGAGCTGTTGATGTTAGGACTGACGTATTGGATTGGGTTGGTGACCTCTAATTAAATTGTCATGAACATCTTCACTACAGCGGCCTGCACAGGTGACCTGATATGAGTCCAACACACGTTTCAACCTGAAGCAGAATAATTACATTTTACTGTGTTTTCAGTGCTTTCTTTAGAAATGACTGGAGAGGTTGGAGGAGGGTCGTGTTACTGAGAACACTCTTCATAACAATCTTCTGTCATGTTAGCCAGACTTTTTGTTTTTGCATTGCAATTGTTTTAGTTTTTAGATCTTTAGTTGTCAAGGTGCAGATTATGTTTTCTGCTGCAAGAAGACGCTGATCTCTGCAGATTCCCTCGCTTCGAATGTTATCAGCCGATTGATTGGACATTATCAGCTCTTACCAGCTGTCAAAGTTTTCGTGATAATAACGCATTAACGCAACTTGTGATTTTTAGGTTGTAGTGGGCTCAGTTTTAAATCTAGAGTGAAGATAATGGTATCATATAAAACTACTACAACTAATGAATCCATTGGTACCAATCATGTCATACTAGCTCGTCCCGAAGGAGGTTAAATAACGCTCCAAACATACGCTAAATTTTGGCGAGGAATAACCTTCATGGCCATTTTCAAAGGGGTCCCTTGACCTCTGAACTCCAGATATGTGAATGTAAATGGGTTCTATGGGTACCCACGAGTCTCCCATATACATACATTTGCATAAAGAAGCATATTTGTCCACTCCCATGTTGATAAGAGTATTAAATACTCTTAAATTATATACAGATTAAAAAAATGTGCCGTTAATTTGCGATTAATGATTTTAAATGATTTCCCTAACAAACACCCAAACTAATGATCTTTAGTGCTATTGCTGAACCCAACAATAAGACCTGTGAAAAGACATATTAAAAGTCATTGAAAGATAACTGCTATATTGTGCAACATGCATTAATACACACTGTGATCATGAGAAGACGAGCTCACGCCGTGGCTCAAAAAACTACATGTTGAATGCTTTGTTTATATGTATTATGTGTCTTGTTTATGCAGCTTCTTCTAAACCTGCATCTGTGTTTGTCTGCTTGTTTGGTGGACCCGTTGTTTGGAGTCATCTTGTTTGAGTAGTCACACCATGAATTATGGAAATGTTTCGGTCAACACCGCTCCCGCTCACACTATTTGGTTATCCTGTTTTCTCTGTTCTTTATTCCAAAGGCAAATAATTCTGATAGAGAGATTCTTAAAGAGCAGAAGAGAAAATAACTTCTAGTCATAACTCACATGGTTAAAGTGGTAAAAACAGCTAATTCATTTATTTTATTCATGCTGTGAACTCGTCACTTTCTGTCAGAGCTCAGAGCAGAGGAGGTTTGTTGAAATATCCACTGAGCGATATTTAGCAGCAGCAGAGAAAAGAATCACAAAAAATGCACAAAAAAAACTTTGATTTTGTTTCTTCCCATTACGTTCTCTTGAGTTTTATAAGTGCACGGCCCGTTGGGAATAAGACGGAGCAGAGCGAGGGGTTGTTCTGTAATGTTTCCTCATCTCTACCTGTCTGACTCACACAGATAGAGAGACAAACACCAGTTCCCACCTACACACATTCAGACAGCAGGCGTCTTTTCTATTGTATTGTATTGTGTGTGTGTGTGTGTGTGTGTGTGTGTGTGTGTGTGTGTGTGTGCGTGCAGAGGCAGCGGGGTGAGAAATTGTACTCTCTTCAGGGGGCTTGCACAAGTCATGGGAAAATATGATTTATATCAAATCAGCCTTTTCTTGCTAAGAGATCAGGTTTCTTTGTATCGCGGCTCGTTTCTGTGTTGTCAGCAGAGTGTGGTGCGTGGTGTTCTTCCTCCTCCGTCTATTTCATTCATTCATTCATTCATTCATTCATGCTCTCCCCGTTATGAATCCCCTTCCCCTCCAGTTACTCTCTCTCTCTCTAACAGAGTTCACTTTAATGGGATCATGTCTGCAGACCGGTAGGATGAGTCAAGTGTTTAGTGAGAGAGACTGACTGAATGAATGGATTTGTTGTTTGGTGAAAGCCAGCCCGAGTACGATTGAAATAAACTCTTATTTCACCGAGTTAGAAGTGAAAATATGCCAGCTTCCCCCCCCCCGCTGTCTCTCGCTCTCTCTCTCTTAAACATCACTCAACCCCATCGCCTACTATTGTCTATATTTTAAGGAACCTCTCGCCTGTCTTCCTGCTTCATCAGTCATGGTCGTACAGTTCAGAGGATGAGATCGGTGCATGCTGTGTTCAGATACAGACATAGATATGAAACAGTTTTATATTTACAGTATGTATACAGATTTCGTCCGGCGGCGTTGAATAAAGCCTGTCCTTTCAAAACTACTCGCTGACTGCTAACGTTACTCGCGTTAAATAGCGCTCCACTTACGTGTTTTGGCACGGTTGGTTTTCACAACTGCTACAAACCGTACCCGAGTACACATGATCCTTTTCAAGTGGACTCGGAGTACGGGTACGGAGCGTTCACACTAACCAAACCAACTGGACTTTGGGGACAAGTGTACTCGCATCCGGGTCCCTGATGTGAAAGCACCTTTACACTGTCCCTCCTCAAATAAACTAAACTATCAGTTCAAATATTAATTTAAAGCAGTTGTTGGATTCTAGTAGAAAGCCGGAGATGAAATGTTAGAGTAGCTTCAGAGCAGCAGTTGATCTGAGCTGCTGTTTACTGATGAGTGGCTTCAGGTTTGTTTGAGGAGAAAAGTTAATGGAGTTCTGTGACAGAATTTGCTCTGTTTCACTGTGAGATGTAGAATCATTTGACTTTTATTGACAACCTTAGATGTTGTGTGTCTGTTCAACTTATAATTTGGACTACAGTTAGATAGTGAACGCTGAGAGCAGTTTCCTTGTTGTCTCTCTTTAAGCTTTTGACCTGAATTCTTCATCTCTGGCTCATTCTTCTGGCTTTTAAGTCAAAATCTGTGTGAGTTCATGAAAGCACATTTCTGCTTGCTGCGTCCTTTGTTGACTACCTGCTAAATCAATATTGTATGAACAGCAGGGCGACCCGAACCCGGCGCTAACACACCTGTGATTTGTCTATTATCTCCAAATCTAAAGCCACTTTTTGTCTGTTGTCTCCTGAACTCTTACAGCTCAGCGTGCATCATGTCTTTGTGACGGGTCAATGTAATCCCAAGTAATAGATTGAGATTGTGTTTTGTTATTGTTGCCGCCTCTGCTGTCAGCGCCTCTTGTTTTTCAAGTGTCAATTTGACTTTCAGCCGACAGCTGACATTTAAATGCCCCACTGAGCAACCTTGTTTTTCTGTGTGTGTTTAGAAAATCTAAGTATTTAAAGCAGCGTTTAGGTGCGCTGCTGTGTTTTTATTGGGTGTAAGCGATCGGAGCAGGCAGAGGAAGGAGAGGCGATAGAGGAGGTTGTTTTCCTCTCATTATCCGGCGCTGCCTTGGATTTACCTTGACCTGAGCGCACCACTGTTTTATTACAGGGCCTGTCTCGGTGCCAATTGGAGAGAATAAGAACAAAGCACAAAGTCAATTCAGCTGGAGAGGGACACAGGAAACATTGGCCTTGTGTGGATGTGAACACACACACACACACACACACACACACACACACACACACACGCCGTAACACAAGGGTATGGCGACCGTTCCTGTTTGTCTCTGCCATTAGTCACTCCATGCAGAAGTGATTTAGTGTCTAAATTACAGGCTCGGCTCCGTGTGAATCATCCGGCTGCATCATGCTCTGCCTTTGCATAACAAAACGATTAAAAAAGATTAGTCCCATCTCGTGGCTCTGATCAAAAGCCGACTACCTACGATAAATAGCTTCCAAGTTTCACCATCCAGGATGTTTCCTCATGCAGCTCAACGTGTTCCACAAGTTTTCCAGGGGGATTTTTCTACGCTGAATTACATCTCAACCTCAAATCTGATGTTGATAAACAGCTTGTTACCATATTAGTTCATTTCCTCTCCCTGGTTGACTGCCAAGTAGGGGTGGGGAAAAAAATCTGTTCACCTATGTATCGCGATTTGAAATCGATTTTTTTAATGCCAGAATCCATATATTTGCTTCATTTGAGTCTCTGTGGAGGTAGAAGGAAGTTACCGCTTTTATTGTTGTAGTCTGAGTAACGTGAAGTCATATCCGTTCCGTATCCGTCAAACAAAACAGAAAGTATAAAACGTTTGAGGGTCTGCGTGGATACGACCTGCACCCTCACATGTTAAATCCAAAGTGGTAAACACTACACATCCAGTAAAGGATGGAAACACTTTGGGTTTCACACATTAACAGGAAAAGCAGAGCTAGACATCACGGCTAAAGCTGCATGCTAACTCTGTCACGAACAGGAAACGTTATCGTATCGCGGTAACGTGCGGTCGAGCCGGCCGTCGCTCTCATCTCCGTGGTCAAATGGGCCGACGCTACAACTGTAGAGCACCCATATACTGACATTTATGTTAAATGCATTCAAACGGCCCCGATGGAGCTGACCATGGATGGATAAAGAGAACGGAGCTGACGGGAGAGCTAGAGACGACCTTGGAGAAGTTAGAGGAAGTAGACACGTGGGACTACGTCCGCTTTTCAAAATAAGGTGTTATCAAAGGGAACTGTGTATACAAAATACATATATGGAAACAAGATTGATTGGATTATATTCACCAGAAGTATAAAACATTACATGTCCCTTTATAAATTAAAAGAAAATACTACTATTTGTGAGGGAAATGTCTTTTTTCTTTGATTTTTGGGTTGCTGGAAAAATATATTTGACTTCAGGACATCTCTGACTACATACATGCTGAATATCAAACATTTTACTGTATTAATTTAGATATTTTCCAAAGTAAAATTCCCTAGAAGTGTATGATTCAACTTTTTCTCCATGGTCTAGTGTTTAAAAAGTTAACAAAAATTGCATTAAATCGTCTCACACTGGAATCTCTTCATGGCCAGTATGGACAAGAGGAACAGTTGCAGCGACACATTAAGATGTGCTTTGAAAGAAACGTGAGCTCATCCCTTAAATATCCATTAACTAATGGTCCATTAAGTGCTGTAAAATAGTTCACTGGTGACCTTTTGTTTCCCAGCAACATTTTTTTCTTCTAAACAGTTTTGTAAAGAAATACATCGCCATTGTGAAAGTAATGATTTTTTTAAGGTGTTAAATGTAGTTAAGTCAACCGGGAAACAAGAGAAAACATTTCAGATGTGCAGAGTGAGAATGACTCACGATGCTTTAGTGTTTCTCAGAAAGTAATTGATTTGTCCTTTTCTATCTTTCTAACTCCCCCTTTCTTTGTCTCATTACACTCCTCTCTCTTTATCTCTGCTTTCTCCACCTATTCACTACCTTCCTTCTCTCCTCCACACTCCCCTACTCACTCTCATCCTTCTCCCCTCTGCCTCCCCCAACACCACCGTCATGTAATTGAATAGATTTTAAGTGCTACAATTTTGATTAGAAAATATTGAATAAATTAACTAAATTTAAACAAAAATAATTAGTAAATCCAAGTAAATTTCAGAAGGAAAACTGAATTATATTTATTAAGGACCTGAGCAATATTTATTATTATTATTATTATTATTATTATTATTATTATTATTATTATTATTATTATTAATAATAATAATGATAATTTTTTTGTTATTCATTTTATTTATTATTTTTATTATGTATTGTTATTATTATTATTGAAATTGATTTATATTTACTAATTATCTTGGTGAACTTGATTTATATTTACTAATTATGGGTGAAATGTATTTATATTTAATAATTATCTGAGTGAACTTGATTTATATTTACTAATTATGGGTGAAATTTATTTATATTTAATAATTATCTGAGTGAACTTGATTTATATTTACTAATTATCTGGCTGAAATTGATTTATATTTAATAATTATCTGAGTGAACTGGATTTATCTTTAATAATTATCTGAATGAAATTTCTTTATATTTAACATTATGAGCGAACTTGATATATATTTATATATTTATCTAATTATCTGGGTGAAATTGATATAAGATTTTTAAATATCTGCATAATTGGATTTGGATACACTAAATAAAATAAATTATATTAACTCGGTATCGCAGGACTTTAAATCTATCCAATAATATTGAACGTCACTTTGTTGCCATAGTTTTTCTATTTCTAATCTACTCAATATCATGACTTCTTGGTGCCACAGTTTACTGAAGTTGGGTCAAAAGGTCACCATGCATAAAAAGTATTATATTGGTAACCACAATGTTAAAGGATTATTCTGTGCAGGTTTTAGAGCTGGATGCTGAAGTTTGAGATGATGTTAGGTTGAAAACTGTCTCCAGATTTAGAGATTTCAGATATAAAAGCTTAACACGTCTCTCTCTCTCTTCTTCTGTTGTCTTTTCCTTGCAGCATGTAAGTGTAACAGCCACGCCAACGTTTGCCATGTCAACACGGGGAAGTGCTTCTGCACCACGAAGGGCATCAAGGGAGACCAGTGTCAACTGTGAGTATACACTCATATAACCCCCATCTGTCTGGCCTTCTATCATTAGGTAATACAAGTAAATAATACTAAAGATACTGTATAGCGGTTCAGCCCGTTGGGACTTGGCTTTGGAACCGGAGGGTCGCCGGTTCAAGTCCTACGCACGGACCAGCTGTGGACTGGTAGCTGGAGAGAGGCCAGTTCTCCTCCTGGGCGATGCCGAGGTCAAGTCAAGTTTATTTGTAGAGCAAAGTCTAAAAAACTACTGGAGTTGACCAAAGTTAAAGTGAACAGGGAGTAAAATATCATCTTCATAAGTAAAATACAAGGTAATATTATAACGTGCACAAATCTAAGAGAGAACAAAACTTTTTAGAGCAATTTATAGACATAAAAGTTAATAAATTACTAAAACATTAAAGCAAGAGGAGCCCTTGAGCAAGGCATCCTGATGCTAGGGTAGGTTAAATGTTCATGTGTGCTGTGCTGTGTAGGTCTACAATGTGTGACAATAAAATGTTCCCGTACAAATAAACTGTGTTTTCCATAACGTTTAGAGAGAAACATATTTTCTACCGGATTACAGTCGCAGTTTTAAACAGGTTTAAACACGTGGTTAACAACAAAACAAAGCAATAGGACTACTTCGTCAGGCAATGAAAATACACAATAAAAATACAAAAATACTGTATATGTATATATACTGTATTTATTACAAAGGAAACAGCCCTTAGTTACTTTTTTATTCCTGTTCACTGTATAAAAAATTAAAAAATAAGTCAAAAATCTCCAATGAATCAGTGTTCAACGTCGTCTTAAAGGAATACTCTGAAAACACTGATCAAAGTTGACAGTAAACATATGGAGAGAGTCTCTCAGTGTGAGGTCATGTTGGTGTCAGGAGCTGAGAGGATCACTCAGACGTTACGTTGAGGTTAACAATAAGAGGTGAAAGTCAAAGTTGAAGTTAAGGGTCAGGAAATGGACATAATCTCTAGCAGGTATGATTCAGGATGTCTGTGTGTGAGCAGGGTTTATGGCTATTGTAGTATTTTAAATCTGGAAGCTGTTTGTAACTGTCACTGACGAATCAGTTTCATGGTTTGAAAGAATCTGACACTCGTTATCAGTATCAACATGCCTCTTAGTTAAAATGAAATATATTAATAAATCTACACGTTTTACAGATTAAATCCACACTATACCAGCAGTTTATCCATCAGTAATAATAGTAACCTGTGAATGAAAGAAACAAATCAAACAATAAATAATTAGCTGTAATAAAGTGAACTCTAACACTGCAGTCAGAACCACATCTGACTCTAAATAAACACATTACCAACTATACTGTCACATGATTGGACAAAACAAGTTCATACACACACACACACATATGTTCTGTAGTATTTATAATCAATAATACATGAGACATGCTTTAAATAAAGACAACTAACGTTGTATCGTCATACTGTATGTTCCTTTTCCTGGACAGGGCAAACCACACACACACATGCACATGCACATGCACATGCACACACACAAAAACACACACACACACACACACGCACATGCACATGCACATGCACACACACACACACACACACACACACACACACACACACACACACACACACACACACACACACACACACACACACACACACACACACACACACACACACACACACACACAGTGTACTCTGCTTTCTAGCGTCGCCTCCTAGATTTATCGATGCAGCAGTTTTCAGTCCGTCTCTGTGGTGTGTTGGTCGGCCGAGCCATTTATGATATTGTAGTGCTGCAGCGGTTAAAAGTCTGGCACAGTCAGGGGAAAACACACACACACACACACACAAACACTGCACACACACACTGCATGCACACACACACTGCATACACACAAACACGTTTATCATTGTTCTTTCTATCTTCCACTAAAAGTCTTTGTTTTGCTTTGTTTCAATGTCGTAGTCATTTAAGCCAAACTATGATTTATATTTTTTTAAAACTTTTTTAAATAAAATATTTAATTTATTTAATTAATTGCGATACCCATAGAACCCATTTTCATTCACATATCTGGAGGTCAGAGGTCAAGGGACCCCTTTGAAAATGGCCATGACAGCTTTTCCTCGCCAACATTTAGCGTAAGTTTGGAGCGTTATTTAACCTCCTTCATGACAAGCTAGCATGACATGGTTGGTATCGATGGATTCTTTAGGTTTTTCTAGTTTCATATGATACCAGTATCTTCACTCTTTATTCTGGTAGAGACTCCACTGAGGTCTGACAGCAGAAGAGGTGTGTTTGTGTGTATTCACCTGTGCATCCCTAAGACATTGAGCTACAGTCGCTTTCCCCCCCCTCTAAATGTCTCTCTGTCACAGCGCTGTTTGTTTTGCTTGAGTCACTCCAACATGGCGTGCCGAGTCGAGGGCCATTTGTTTGTTGTTTTGATTATGAACGACCAATTTCCCCCCCTTGGGAGGCGGACGGTGAGGCGTCCCCGGGTTACATCCAGGTGTGTGGATGCATGTTAGAGAGCATGTTGAGTCTCACGCATTCGTGCGTCTGTCTTCCATCTTCTATTTCATTCAGACTGAGAAGGAGTTTCTTCCTCTGTTTCTCCTTTTGCTCCATTAAAGCCTCACAATATATTTCGTCCCACATCAGCCATAATCACATTAGGACCTGCTGATATGTTGACCTGATGGCTAACTGACGGTCACCAGAGTCCTCAACCGTCCTCCTCTAGGGACAGTTAACATTCAAACTAGATGTATCATCAATAGTATCTGTTGAGATATATCAGTGTTGGACGGCGTCCTCATTCTGCAGCAGAGTAAACATGCTCATATCACAGCTACATCCAGTGTACACTGTGTCTGTGAAAGCACCGTGTGTTTACAGGACCGGTGTGAACAGTAACAGCTGCCACAGGAAGCTCAGAGACTCAATCTGTGGTAATGTTGGCAGCTATTTTAGGTTTAGTCTTAGTGTTAAGGTGCTTATTAGTCACATTTTAATCTTTCTTTTACATAGTTTTAGTCAAAGACAACTCAAAACATTTTAGTCCAGTTTTAGTCAATATGTTTTCCCTCTTAAATTTGTCTGGTATGTTTTAATTTATAAAATGTCCCTTTTTAGCATGGATGTTTATCTTGTTTGACTGTGTGAGTGTGAGACTTTAACATTCACTCTACTGAGGTCTCCACTTCCTCCCTGTTTTCTCTCTCGTTTCATTGTCTGACTGATTGTTTGATTGTGTTGAAGTAGCCTCTTTAATTGGCCTCTTCTCCTCTAATTGACTGCTAATTAGCATCTTTTACTGTACTTGACTAGAGAGAGAGAGAGAGAGAGAGAGAGAGAGAGAGAGAGAGAGAGAGAGAGAGAGAGAGAGAGAGAGAGAGAGAGAGAGAGAGAGAGAGAGAGAGAGAGAGAGAGAGAGAGAGAGAGTGTCCTTGTGTGTTTGTGAGTGTGGATTTTATGCCTATAAAAATCTTACACACACACAAGCAGGGCCAATATCATCGTGACCTTTAATCTCCAATTTGTGTATCGTAGCAGGGGTTTACAGGAACAGCAAGCAGAGCAGAAATACTTGTCACCTGTGTGTGTGTGTGTGTGTGTGTGTGTGTGTGTGTGTGTGTGTGTGTGTGTGTGTGTGTGTGTGTGTGTGTGTGTGTGTGTGTGTGTGTGTGTGTGTGTGTGTGTGTGTGTAGCTGAGTCAGAGTGTGTTTTAAGTGATGAGGCAGCCTGGTCCTGGGTGGCCCTTATCTCGTCCCCATTAGGCTGTTGTAAGCAGCTTAAGTGTCCGTCCTCTTTTTGTTGAAGCTCTGCGTCCAGGACTTTAGTGTCCCCCAAGACAGAAAATAGCTCGTCCTCGCCCCCCCCCCTACTTAGCCTGCAAGTCTGCTCATCCTTCTTCTCTGAACACATACATGCATGTATATTTGTCCAGTATCAGCCTCAGGACACGGTCTGGCAGTAGCACAAGCTAGCTGGAATGCTAGCTACCTGACTAGCTTTGTTTGCCCTTTGCTCAGCTTTGTTTTTTACGTATAAATTGTTTATTATTGTTTTATAGATGGAATATAAGCTACATTATTATCTTAAAGGAACTTCCAAGCCTCAATAGTTATAGCAGCAGTGGGTAGAAATGGAGCAAATATGATTAAAAAAGAGTTATTTTTATGAAACTGTTGCTATATCCTGACAGTAGTACATGAGACAGGTAATCTGAAAAATTAATCATGCGTCGAATTGCTCAAAGTAATGTTGACTTCCTCTCCCTCCACAGGACAGAACTGACCGCTCCATCATCTTATTATTTATCCAATAACGATACAAAACTCAGAAACAAATTGATATAATTAAAACTGATGACCATAACATAAACCTAAAGCGTCATCACGTTGTCTTTGTTGTGAAAAATATCATAACATTTGACTTGTGATTGGTCTCTACTGTGTGCAGAGTAAATGTATTATCAGTAGAGTCAGCGAGCTTCCACTCTGCTGAAATCTCTTCAAACACTGAATCCTTATCAGCTTTATTATCTTTATCAGTAGCTGGACCTGATGTCTAACCTCCTCTGGAGGGAAGGCAGAGCAGATTTCTGTGTAATATTTGGCTCCAGCTTAAAGAAATGTTGTATATTTGGTGATTAAAATATCTGATAGAAGTATTTTATAGATCATATTTGGCTACAAAGGGAGCCCTGGGTAATTTATGACATCACATTTATCACAATAAATTGTGTTGTGCTGAAATAGTTTTAGTCCTCAAAGCGCTCCTTTGTGTCAGTCAGCTGGAAGCGACTCCAAAGGTTTTCAAAGGCACAGAGTCCTCTTAAGATGACTGCTCTATGTCCAAGTCTCCTCTCTTCACAGAGTCCTCTTGAGAGGACGCTGCTCTCTGTCCAAGTCTCCTCTCTGGATCCAGAACTTCACAGAGTCCTCTTGAGAGGACGATACTCTCTGGATCTGGAACTGTTCTTTCATGAACATCTCTCACCTTCTTATAATTTTCACTTTTTCTTTCTTTCTTTCGTTCTTTAATTGGTTGGTTGGTTTGTCGGTTGGTTGGTTGATTGGTTGGTCGGTCCGTTGGTTGGTCGGTTGGTTGGTTGGTTTGTCTGTTGGTTCGTCGGTTGGTTGGTTGGTTGGTGGGTCTCTTGGTTGGTTGATTGGTTGGTTGGTTGGTTGGTTGGTCTCTTGGTTGGTTGATTGGTTGGTTGGTTGGTTGGTTCGTCTCTTGGTTGGTTGGTTGGTTGGTTGGTTGGTCGTTGCGTTTTGCTTTGGTTGACGGATACCGAACGGTATGCCGTCACATTACTCAGACTACAACAATAAAAGCGGTAACTTCCTCCTACATCCGCATAAACTCAAATGAAGCAAATATATGGATTCGGGCATTAAAAAATTGATTTCAAAATTGTATAAAATAATTGCAATACACAGGTGAATCTATTTTTTTTCCCACCCCTAGAGTATATTGCAAAAACAGTAGTTCCATCATGTGTCCAAAGATGATATAGTATGATGAGAAAAAACTCACTTTTCAGCCAAACGGTTTGACTGATTTTTAAAATGTCTTCACATTTGTGCTCCGGCTAGCCCAGAGAACACTTCCACCAAAGGAAATAAAACATTTCAGCTGCAGGCACAAACGGGTTAAACTGATTCAGGCGCTACTATTAGAGACCAGAAGCATCATTCAGCTTCTTTACAGGTTTTATTTGTGGTTCTAAACTCCTGATTCAGGATGAAGCTCAGTGAGGCAGTCGTGGTTTAAGGCCTCGTCCTTGGCCGAGGGTTTACAGGAGAATGAAATATTCTGTATCCAGCGCTGCTCTGTGACCTGCCGCAGCACTACAAGGGAATATACAAACAGTCAGCCTGTAAATGTAACCTGCCCTCTTCGTTCTTCTTCACTTAGTCCTCTGTTTTTCCTCTGTCGTTCTTTCCCTGTATGTTTGTTTTTATGCTCTCTCTCTCTCTCTTGGATGATTTTCTCTCCATATTTAGTAACGCTTGTCAAGTATCTGCACATGGGTTTGATTAGTTTTCTTTTTTCCAAATGGCCACGATACAGAACTTCAGTTTAGCTGTCGCAATGTCAATAAACATCGCGTTTGTTTTTCTTTTTAAAGTCTTCCAGATGAAAAAAAAAGATGCATACCACTCCGTCACACTCTTAAAAGCCCCAACATTATAATAACAATTACATTTGGTCCTCTTACCACGTTTCTTTTTTTTTTACGTTTCTTGCCAGTGGAAGTTTAATAACTGTGGCTTTTGTTCTTTACTGCCAGCCAATAATTTTCCTATCTGTACCTCAGGTACACGTCATCCATCTTGACACTTTAATGGCCTCAAAAGCATGTTCATCATTTCTTCATGATAACTTTAAAAAAAAGACCTTTAACCCTGATATTTTTCTTTAATTACTTTTGCTGAGTGTTAACATTTACATTATCCTTAAGAGTCCTTCTGTTGCTGGACCACGAGGCCCTCTGCAAATCCCATTATGTATTTAGAAAAATTCATTAGAGTTCTACTGGAAAAATCAATTGTTTTTTTTTCACTTAATTGTAGCGCAGCAGAGCTTACTGGTCATTAGAGACTTCCCCTTAACCTAAAGGTCACAACTTTCAACCACAGCCAATTACTGTCCATCAACAAATGTGTGTCTTTTAAGAGATAGTCCGCTTCTATCTGCTCACAGTGGATAACTGAGAAAAGGGCTGAAATGTCAAAATGAAATGCAAATGAAAAGCTGAGTAGATTCTTGTTGGACAAGTGACTGGCACGGCCTGATAAACTGTTTTCTCCACAATGCTTTTTTTTGGGGGGGAACAAATTTCCATAATGACAGCGGTTGATGTATTTAAACTGAAATGTCAGGGTGTTTTTCTCTTTCCACTGTCAAAAAGTATGTCAAGTATGTTTCCCATTTTGTTTTCCACTAAGTGGTAGTGGTTAATGTCAATCTAAAGACAGAAATAAACCTCTGAATGTAAGAGACGAAAACAAAACAAACCTTTTGACTTGGATTTAAAAAGCTACTACAACTACAAGCACTTCACATATGCATTTTGAAATCAATATTTTAATGCCAGAATCGATATATTTATTTTATATTATGTAATATTCCAACTCGAGCGGTAAATTAGCATTAGCATTAGCATGCATAACATCGCTGCCGTATTTATGCCTTGATGGCGTTATGTTGAGTGTTGAATAGAGCAGCTGCACAGCCTGGCACTGATCCATCCAAACTCCATTCAGAAAACAAGCATTTCAAAAGTTGTTTGCTTGTCGTCATGGTAACAGACCTGACAAAGCGTGAATTCAGACTTTTTACAAATCGGCATCATGATGTCGTTATTTCGGCATCAATTTTGATCCGTTTATTGCAATTAAATCACAGCACAATTGGTTTATTTTGAGTTCATACTGCAGTAGTAAACCAGATTAATTCAGGCAGGTGTGGCTTACTAGAAACAGTAAATAAAGCGACAGTGAAATTTACAGAGCGCCTCCGGATGATGTTATGAACCCAGACACGACAGCGTTTGGTTTTCTGACGTATCTTGGACTCCCACAACATGTACAAAGCAGCAACAGTGGTTATTTCAGCCATCAGACTCAGAATCAGAAATACTTTATTGATCCCGGGGGGGAAATTGGACGTTACAGCTGCTCTTATATATAAGCATAAAGAAATGTAAAAAAAATTAAATAAAGGAGTATGTAACACGTAAATTATGTACACAATGCAATATAGAATACAATGCAATATACAAAACAACATCTGTAGAGACATATACATAGTTAATAAAAATAAGAGCAAGAAATATGTACAAATATGTGCATCAAACACATAAAATATTTAACCACAGTGTAAATAAGTATAATGCTGAGATGTGGGATCTATTAAATGCTTAAGGAATGCAAGAATAGTATAAATAAGAATTAAATATGAGTATTTCTTGAAATGTACAGTATAAATGCAGAATTATTGTGCAATTTATTGTACAGTTTAACCTTTATTGCACATAAGAATAACAAGACATGATGGTGTAGTAGCTGCTGACGGGTGAATTGAGTCCAGGTCCAGTGCGTTGACTCAGAGTGTGTGACGGTTGGTTGATGGTTGACATGTAGGTAAGCCCCTCCTCCTCGAGTTTGACGCGTTAGGTGTGAACGCAGCATGACTGCTATGAATCCAGCCTCCATCCTCCATGAAGGAGCAGCTTTAAACTTTTCAGTGACACCATTCAACAGTGTTTGATATCCAGTAGATAGATTTTTGGTGGAGTTTTCTTCTGCATACAATTCATCAACATTATTCAGCCTGTCCACATATTTAGGCTGGTGACCCTCTGATGCTCCTGCAAGATGCATGAAATGTGTTTTTGGGTATCAGGAGGTTAGATGTGCTCTCTCCTAATGGTGTGTGTCCCCCGGTAGAAAGAGGGCAGCTCTGAATAGACGGGACTGTCGAGGGAAATCACCTCGTCCACAAAGAGCTGGAGGACGACAACACCTGCAGCAACCTGAGACACTTCTAACACAAAGATGTGTCTTTGTGAAAACTAAACTCTTATTGAATGCTAACACCTCTCTTTTGTCTCTCTTCTTCTTCTTCTTCTTCTTCTTCGTCTTCGTCTTTCCCTCTCTCTTTCCTGTGTTGTTCCAGATGTGACTCAGAGAACCGTTACCTTGGTAACCCTCTCCGAGGAACCTGCTATTGTAAGTATCCTACCGCCAATATACACCTGAGTGTCCTTCACCTCTCACACTCAAACACACACACAAACTGAAGTCTGAGATTATCATCTATATACCCAGAAACCTGCTACAGCCTCCCTCAGTTTAAATGGCCAAAGTTGATGCTTACTTCCACTGACTTGCTGAACTTACAGTATATATATAAATATATATATATATATATATTATAGATATAATCTGTCAAGCTGTGTTGACCAGTAAACCTGACAGATAGTTCAGGAGCCAGAGGGTGTGTGCAGAGTAACAAGTGTTCAATGTGAAAAACAAACTGTCAAAATGTCAATAGAAACTTTTTAAATCTCTCCTGCAGCGTAATCCATGTCTCTGCTGTCGATCCATGAATTCACTGAGTTACAAAATATATCTAAAAAAAAACTTCCAGCACAGTTTAGGAGCTTCGAGGAGGGTATCACACCAACGCAGTGTATTTATGCTGTGTTCAAGACAACTCAGACTTTTCCCACTTTAGTATGGAGAACGGAACCTGCCAAAATAAACAATATAATTACATTTTTTTTATTTAAATACTGGCAAATATACTTTACGTTGCCTTTTAGTTGTGGGTTTACCGTTTACAATGTGTGCTTCAATTGTGTCTCCTGACATTCACACTTTTTTTTGTCATTATTCACACTTTCTGATCTGAAACCTCTTTAGTTTGGGTTAAATTTAATGGTAGGGAAAGATTGTGGTCATGGTTTACGAGTAGGAGACGGGATGCAAACCGTATTCTTCACCTTCCACCTCGACCTCCTCCCTAATAGGTCTTTCTGCTCTAATAACAATGACTCACTACTTCTGTCTGCTTTTTAGAGATGATTTTGAGGTTTAAAGTTCATTCTTGACCTTGGAAACACTTTGAAAGGCTTTAAGCTCACAGACAACGAGGACAGAGTTATCATTACTACCATTTATCCAGGTCCAACATGAGAGAGAGAGAGTGTTTCTGTCCAGGACTTTGTTTTCCTGTTTCCAGATGCTCGCAGGGATCACATTGACTTAGCTCATTTGCAACAAATTGCTGGTCTTCGATTTAAAGGGCAGACGGAGGAGGAATGTTGCAGTCAAAGCAGATGTTTTGAGGAGCACACGCTCCCTCATCCCTCTAGTACACCAACACACACACACACACACACACACACACACACACACACACACACACACACACACACACACACACACACACATCCAGTCTACGGATTGCCATCATCAGTTTTAATGTTATAACACAGTAGAATAAAGTTCAAGTGCTGTCAATGTCAATAGCCCTCTATAGCTGGAGTGGGTCTATCATTGTTTGAACGAGGGAGGCTCGAGAGGATCCAGCAATCAGAGGAGTCAGTGGTCACCTCAAAATATGTCTCTGATCACAAAAACAACTTCTGTTCAATGTGATTGAGGCCGGACGGGTTCACCTTTACTGCTGCACTGCTTTTATCTTCAAATGACATTTAGAATCAGACATGTAGTTCAGATACATCTGCAGCGGTCAGGTAGAGGTGCAGTGTGTAATACCTGCTCCAAACAGCTAGGAGGCAGCATTTCACCTCTACTGCTGGGTCCAGACTATCTACATGTAACTACTAGCTAACAGCAAGGCAGGAATACGCACAATTCAACCCAACTGCTGAAACTCTGAGAGCCTGTTAAAATAACTCTGCTATCTTATCATCTTCACGTGTGGCGTCGGCCTATAGTTTATGTTAGCCATCTGTGTGTTTACTGTGACGCTAACCGGGGATGTACGGTCCATGTATGTTTTGATAGTGTGTTTATTAGATTAATATGGCTCGCAAAGTTAACCCGGTAATAACGCGTTACGAATTTCTTTAACGCATTAACACAATCAATATTTCGTAGGTCGTAGCGAGCTCAGTTTTAAAGCTAGAGTGAAGAACTGGCATAATATGAAACTAGAAAACCTAATGAATCCATCGATACCAACCATGTCATACTACCTTGTCGGGAAGGAGGTTAAATAACGCTCCAAGCTTATACTAGAATTTGGCGAGGAAAAACTGGCATGACTATTTTCAAAGGGGTCCCTTGACCTTTAGTTTGCCATGTTATGATATGAGCATATTGTTTTATGCTAAATGCAGTACCTGTGAGGGTTTCTGGACAATATCTGTCATTGTTTTGTGTTGTTAATTGATTTCCAATAATAAATATATACATATATTTGCATAAAGCAGCATATTTGTCCACTCCCATGTTGATAAGAGTATTAAATACTTGATAAATCTCCCTTTAAGGTACATTTTGAACCGATAAAAAATGTGCGATTAATTGTGATTAACTATGGACAATCAGGCGATTAATCGCGATTAAATATTTGAATCAATTGACAGCCCTATTTAAATCCAAAGTGGCAGAAGCGAGAAAACGACTTGTTTTTGTTTCGTCCTCCCCCGCCACCAGGAGATCACTTTGCCGGAGGGGGGGGGGGGGCAGCCGCTCCAGGAGACGGACCTTCAGTTAGCTGAAATACAGCCAGTGCAAACCTCAGTGCCGGGGGTCTGATCCCGGGGGACTGACTGACCTCCGGCGCCAGCTCATTGCTACAGCTAACCGCTAACTGAAGGTCCGTCTCCCGGAGCCGCTGCCTGCAAATACGACAGACTGGACGCTACAGTGACTCACTATCGCCTCTCGAGGTACCGGTGGTATTACAAGACAGGACGGGCCGGGGCTAGCTGGTTAGCATGCTCATTTCAGGACATATCTCCACAACACAATACATCGACGTAGCCTCTGTAACCTCTTCACATTCGTCTTTTGAATGTTTTAAACTAACATTCTGCCCACATCTTACACCTTTAAAACGAGTCATATTTGATATTGAAATCTGTAATAATTCAGCTAACATTTGGGAACATAAACTGCTTACTGTAAGTTAGAACCTGTGCTATCATTCAGTTATTTTACAGTCCAGCGGTGGCATGGTTTTACCCCGTCTGCTGGATTCAGGACTGAGGTTTGAGGGCACTAGATGGCACCAATGCAATACGGTTGATCCAGTATCATGAAGGTCTTTTTATATAATGTATAGACTCAGACATATAAACACACAAACACAGGTTTTAATGGCTCCTAAAGGCCTTGATATCTCCATGGCTGCAGCTGAAGTGGTGTGTGTTCTCAGATGCATTTGACGACATCATGTTCTGTCGTTAATGTGACGTTATCTCTGCTGTCGTCCGCGAAACCGGGTTAGTTTTGTTTGAATAGGAGCGACCACACTCAGGAGTACACACATTAATGCACACACACACACTCATGCAGAGAGATAGTGTGTTTAAAATACAGATTTAAAAGCCGTCCGTTTCCTCGCACTCTAAGGAGAGCAGCCACGACTGTGGTTCAGGTCAATATTAGTCTTAAATGTCACTGGAAGGAAGGTGGTGATAAAAAGCTTCATCTCTGTCACGTAGAATTACATGTAGAGTCTATGAAAGGCAGCGCTCTCTGGATTTCTTTTGATATAAGGAGATGAGAGAGATATTAACTGGTCAGTATTAAACTGTGGATAGTCCAGGATGGTCCATTTAAACCTTCATGTAGTTTGCAAAGTGTTAAAATGCATAAAGAAATTTAAAAAGGTTTATATATATGTGGTGTCCCATATTTAGGGCCCTTTTCCTGGTTCCCCCTAGGGGTTGCAAGATAAATCTGAAGGATTCATGAGGTTTTCTAGTTTCATATGATACCAGTATCTTCACTCTAACTTTAAAACTGAGCCCACTACAACGTAAAAATCGCAATTTGCGTTAAAGAAATGAATGGCGTTAAAATGAATTTTCGTTATTGTGTTATTCCAAATTCAAGATGTTTATTGTCACACCGGTTATACAAGTACAATCGTGTGAAATACTTTTCGCTGGGAAGCTCCATTAAGAAAACAGTAAGTTAAGTAGGAGAAAAAAAAAAAAAAAAAAAAAATAATAATAATACTAATAAATGACACAACGATAACAAAATAAATTTACAGTTATATAATTTAAAAAAAAAAAATGTGTATTTACAAATAATATACAGTACAATAATAAAGGAAATACTTGGTATCTGGTAAATATAGAAGCAGATGTGTATATATATACACTAAAGGGAACGTAATTTTTAGGAGACGGGGTTTGTTACTCCGATGACTTCCCCTGACCGTTCTCTAATCTTTGCTTTTTCAGTCTGAATCGTTGAACCTCTTCAGGCCTCCTTAAACTATTCATACGGAACAATCTGAAAAGGGATTGTTAGTTGTTTTCAATTTGCAAGTTGATACTGTTGGCTTCACATTAAAGACAAAAAGGAGGTTAACCACTACTTTAAGGGGCAGAAGCTTGCAATGATACCGGTCCAGCCTACTAACCTGTAGTCCTCTGGAGGTCACACCTTCTGTAAGCTTTGTCCTTTAAGTGACATAACCAATGCATATGGTTACGGCCTCTGTAAAGTAATATCTCTCAACTCTCCAGAGAGTACATCAGGCTGGATTTGTTCCGTCCATGTGGTAGTAACGGCTTGTCATGCTTTAGAAAGCCGTGACACCAAATCACTTACGGGGGACCGAGAGAGACCAGGAGCAGAGGTGAAGCACTCGACTCAAACCCCTTAAAGGTGAACAGAAGACCATTATCTAAACCAAACAACCACTCAAGGTTGAAGAGCTGAAACATCACAAGTCCAGCCCCCCCTTGACATCTGCTCTGAATCAGACATGTTTAGTAGTCTACTCCCCTCTCTCTCTGTCTGTCTGCCTCTCTGTTCTCTCATCCATTTGTATAGCGGCGCTGTTTCAAAGTCAGCTGTAAGCCGACTCGTTGGACATGAGCTGTTTGGATTCAAGCCTCACATGCTTTAGAGAAGCACAGTTAGCACCTCTACTGTCAACTCCTCATACCTAAATAGTAAAAGGTGAAGTCTGCTTTAGTTTAGGCAACTAAAAGTACTTGGTTAAGTTTAGGGAAAGATCACTTTTGTGGTTATAAGAAGCTAAAACTGAGTGATGCAAACTGAGCCCAACCATCAATGTAGTTGTTAGTCTATAGGCCGTCTTGAAGCCGTTATATCACTGTCTTCAAAGCCACCAGACTCCATTGACAAAAACAGTATTTTTTACCTCTCAGAACAGGGAAGTTGCTGGTCTAAAGTCACACAGTAACAGAAAGAAACTAACCGATCGATGCAGCGGTAGACCAGTAACTCCCCTGTTCTGAGAGGTAAAAATTACTGTTTTTGTGAATGGAGTCTGGTGGCTTTGAAGACAGCGACATAACAGATTCAGTTCCGCCTCAGAAAGAGCTGAAACTGTTCTAAATATAGCATACACTTAAACTGATATATGAAATGAAATATGTTTTTCTGCTGCTCCCATCCGCAGCTTTACCTCGCCGTCAGACAGCCCTTTCTGACTGGGAACTGAAGCCGTTATATCGCTCTCTTCAAAGCCACCAGACTCCATTCACAAAAACAGTAATTTTACCTCGCAGAACACATACTGTTCATACAGTACAACCTCACTTAAAAAAATACAAACAAACACTGACGTTGACTCAGCTAGTGCTAGCGTTCACATTATTCATAACCTTATTGATCAGCTTACTGTGCTAAACTACGTCACTGCTTCCTGCTAAGTGGACGTTTCCATTTGAAAAAAAGAACGCAGGTGGACCCGCTTTTTAAGAACTACAATCAAAGAAAAAACACATAATAAAGTCGTGTTTCTTGCAGAAACTTGTTCAGAAATTCATGTTGATGAAATGTTTTCATCAGACTGATAAAAAAACGAGTGTCCAGCTATTGACGGCTGTGTTTCTCATCTCACTCGGGGATTAAGTGCAGCGAGCGATGCTTTGGTTCAGTTAACACTGTCATATTTAACCACCAGTCAATTGATGAAAAGCAACTTTGCTATTTAATGAGTTTGCCCCCAGTCAGGCTAGCATTTATGAGCAGGCATCACCAGGACAATGCTTTAATGAATCGCTGTCATATTCCATCTCGGTCAGCTACGAGGGACGTCTAATTAGGGACGGCCACCAACGTGTCCCACCACTCCCACTGGAAAGACCAGCTAACACCAGTCAGTCCACAGTCAGTGCTGCTTACCGCCCTCAGGCCTGCTTGGAAAGCTTATCCAGGCCGAACAACAGTGGATCCAATATTTACTGACAGCCTCACAATCCCAATTAAAATGACAATTAGTGATAACCAGCACGAATGGGACTGATTGATGATTTAAGGTCCAACAATCTGAAATGGAGAGAGATGAAGACATGTCCCAGATTTCCTCTCATAGTGCTAAAATAATATAAAATGTAATCTAGTGGAGCCAGTTCAGACCTCAAAGTAGCTGCACGGCAGTGATCAGCAATCAACAACGTTGTTGGCCTGAAGCCGTTCATTAGACCGGGATCTGGCGTCCGTCCAGGATGACTCAGTATCTGCTGACAGGCAGTCTGTCTGGAAGCCGATCCAACGCGGATTAATTGGTCCTATCGGGCCAAAAACCCTTTTTTTTTGCAATCCAATAGTTACCCTTTACTTTGACACACTATTAAATATTCTGACCCCTCCGAAGTGGTCGTGACAGTTTTTCCTTGCCAAAATTTAGCCCAAATTCAGAGCGTTATTTAACCACCTTCCCGACAAGCTAGTATGACGTGGTTGGTACCAATGGATTCATCAGGTTTTCTAGTTTCATATTATATCTGTAGCTTTACTCTAGCCCAGGAGTCTGCAGCCTGCAGCTCCGGAGCCACATGCAGCTCTTTAGCCCCTCTCCAGTGGCTCCCTGTGGATTTTTAAAAAAGAATTTGTGGAAATGAATAACTGTTTTTTGGTTTACAGTTTCAATTTTATTTATCATTGTTTTGGTCTAAGGTACGACGGTACGACGGTACTACGGAGTATTAGGGCCACATTGAGGGAAAAAAATAAATCTGAGATTTCGAGAATAAAGTCATAATATTACGAAGTAAAGTCATAGGTTTACGAGAATTTTTTTATTATTATTATGAGAATAAAGTCATAATATTATAAAGTAGTAATTTTTTACGTGTTATTTTCTTTTTTTCTTGTAAAGTTATGACTTTATTCTCATAATATTACGACTTTTTTTCTCTTAAAGTTATGACTTTATTCTCGTAACATTACGACTTTTTTCGCGTAAGCTTATGACTTTACTCGTGTAATCTTCTGACTTTTTTCTCGTAATATTATGAGAATAAAGTCATAATATTACGACTTTTTTTCTCGTAAAGTTATGACTTTATTCTCGAAATCTCAGATTTGTTTTCCCTCAATGTGGCCCTAATAATCCGTAGTACATTTGCACTTTGGCCCTCACTGCATTTGACTTATATACTATATACTTAGACTATAAACTGTGTTACCTTCATCACAATGCTCAGATGTTTTGCGGCTCCAGACAGATATATATATATATATATATATATATTTTTTGGTCTAAAATGGCTCTTTTGTTAGTAAAGCTCTAGCCCTAAAGCTGACCTGCTACAGACAGTAAAGTCAGTCTGGATCACCCATGGGTCTCAGAGGGTTAAAGAACAGTCAGTTTCTAATAAATCGGGGTCACCTGACCTCATGCATACATTACCTCCAGGTTACCTTGACCTCCGTTTAGGCGTGATGGTGAATCCGTGTTGTCCTTGTGTTTACTCCGCCGGTTCTACCCTGTTTTCTCACTGAGACGCTGTCTGGGCCGCGCTGCGCCAGGCAGGTGTTGCAAATGGGAAATAATGAGTTGTTAACAAGCATTAAATGAAACCTCAGCAAGAGATTGTGACAAACTGACATCGCGGGTGAGTTTTCTTGTTTCTATCCGAAGCTGGAATATCAGATTACGTTCCGGGTGAGGACTTTCTCTCTTCTGCTTTCTCATTCCCCCCATCGTCGGTGTTTTGTTTCATATAGGCTGAATCAGCTTACACATTATGGTAATAAGATCACCCATCTGTGAACCTGAGAAATTGGCATGGACTGTTTCTATTTCAGCTCTTGTGGGGGGGGGGATCGTTAATACCTTTAGTGATACCTTGATACGATTCATCCGCAGTGAGAATTCTCACATGTGCGCGTGTAATTGAGTTTGCCTAAGTGAAACTGCTGTCAGATTTCTCAGATGGGATTTGTAATTAGCTGAGATGAACTTTTAAACCTGGCTGCTGCTCTTGTTCCTAACAGCCTTGAAATCAAACATATTGGGAGACTCACAGAGGGACTCTCTTTTTCTGCTGTACTGTCATTTGTTTGGTTAACGACTGTACGCAGACACCTGTAGACACTCTCACTATAGCAGGTGCATCTGCAGATACCGGATGCATTGGAGAGGTAAACACATGCACGCACACTTCTACAGAAACCCAAACACTGTGAAGTCGAGCTGCCGACCCTTATGGGATAAACAAGTGAGCAGCAGCAGAGCTCGTCTGCCTGGGAGGGAGAGGGATGTTAGGGGAAAAATACCGTCTTTGATGTGATGATATCTGCCGTTCGGGCTAACTCGCCATGAAGGCTGAACAAAACAAGACTGTTTGTCAAACATAATTTGCTTTCGTCTTGGTGACGCCCCGGGATTGTAGAGCTGAAAGGAAGGTGATAAAACATCTCTCAAGTTTTTTTCTGCTCTGAGAGTTAAATAAAAGCTCTGACTGTGTCTCCGCTGACTGCTGCCACTCAGTGTTAGACAGCAACAGATCACCTGTAGCAGCGCTGGATGTGCTTTTACAGGAACATTCACACAGTTTATGACATGGCTGATTGTCTGCCAAACACAGATGGAAAAGAGAGGAAATTCGGGCAGTGATGCAACGATCGGATGCCCCTTTTCTGTTAGTAACCATGAGCGTTAAGTAGAGGCAGAACAATTCTCTGAACACGTTAGTTAACGCTGGCTAGCAAGTATTGTTGGTTTGTTTTTTAACAATGGCTGAAGAAAATACTAGTTTCTCTCAATATGTACTATCAATAGAATTAGCGAGCTAAGCTAGCTAGCTAAGTAGCCAGCCGTGGCCAACGGCAGCGCTGTAAGAGATAAATTGAGGGAGCGTATAAATAAATAAATCTTTGGATGCCTATAGTTAACTATCCTTCTATAAAGTCAGTCAAAAAGAGAGTCGTACAATATCGGCGAAGCGTTTCAGAGATGGAGAGAAAGGGTTGCTAATAGTTTAGCCTTCTGCTAACCGCAGCCAATAGCTCACGACTGCGGTTCACAGAAGGCTAAATATAAACAAGCAACACTGACTGTCTGACTGCTCCCATCATCTGAGTATCAGTTAGTGAAAATATAATATAATACTATAGTAACTGGTCTGATTGATGTGTGTGAAAACATCAACTTTTCTTTGAGGTGAAAATAAAAGAACAAGTGTTGCTGACATCTCTCGCACACACCTGGATTAGCCTGACGGTTTCACACTCGGCAGCAACACTGATTAAGTTTAAAAATATCCTCTCAGCTCGTTACAGAGCTGCTTTCTCTCCTCATTCCCTCTCTTCTCTCTCCTCCTCTTCTTCTTCCTCTGTGTTCCCCTCCTCCTCCTCCTCCTCCCCCCCCCCTGTCCGGCGGGCAGACAAGGTGACCCAGTGCGTCTCCTGCTGTCCGTCCAGATGTTGAATCGCCGTGGTTCCCCCTCTAAATGTCGGCCATTGTCTCTCTGACAAAGAGCTGCTTCCAGACACTCAATAGGAGATCTTTCAGAAATGATTAAATGTCCGATAGAACATGATTATTCAGACTCTCACTCACCTTCTATTGATCGGACCGTCAGCTCGTCTAAGAAAACGGCGTCGTCATCGTCGGCGCTCGTGTTTATATTTATGAAACGCGTAAGTGTTCAAGTTTTTTAAGTTTAATTTTTAAGTTAAATTTCTTGTTTCATTTTTTTTTTTGTTTTGTGTAAGTTAAGTTAAGTTAAGTTAAGTTAATTTTTAAGTTAAGTTTTATTTTTTTTAAGTTTAAGTTTGTTTAAGTTACTTTTTAAGTTTTTTTATTGTTGTTCTTTTAAGTTTAAGTTAAGTTTTAAGCTAAGTTTAATTTTTTTTTTAAGTTAAGTTTTAAGTTTTTTTTTTTTTTTTTTTTTAAGTTTAAGTTAAGATCAACTCACGGTTGGCGTCGCCTGTGTTTTTTCTGTCATAAATCTGTCCGTGCTTCGGGGCGTCGCCAATAAAATGAGTGGAAGTTTTATTTTGAATTAGCATTCTGATGAAATACACCAAAAAATGAAGAGAAACCCCAGAAAGAAGTTCAATATGACTGAAAGACGTCGTCACAAAGAAAGTTTGATTGTCTGTTTATTGTGGAAATAAAGTGGTAATGAATCACCGCTAACATCTCTCTCTTCCTGTCTTTGTCTCTCTCGCCGTTGCCTAGACAACCTGCTGATCGATTACCAGTTCACCTTCAGTCTGCTGCAGGAAGACGACCGCCACTACACCAGCATCAACTTCATGGCTACACCTGAACAGGTAACACACAGCAGGGTGGGTTGATACGTTCACTTTTGCTTTTAATTTAAACAGGAATTATTTATATATTTTTTTATATAATTGTGACACTATCTTATAGGAACGGGTATCGTTAAGATTTTAACAGTACTACTACTCTTACCGATACTGCTTATCGTTCCGGTACTTTAACGGTACTATTAACTGTTCTTGTTGTTTTTTAAAAGAAAAACTTAAACAAATTAATAACATTATTAACATTGCTTTATTTTGTCATATATACTGTATATAAATTAACATTCAAGTAGCAACAGCATTGTTTTGAACA
This sequence comes from Sebastolobus alascanus, assembly GCA_916701645.2. Lineage (NCBI taxonomy): Eukaryota > Metazoa > Chordata > Actinopteri > Perciformes > Sebastidae > Sebastolobus > Sebastolobus alascanus. The sequence goes on along the minus strand of CAKAOJ020000036.1, from coordinate 1,557,959 downwards.
AATCACTGATAATGTTATAATTAAAATGTAAATTAAATTAAATTAACACTTATTTATAGTAGAACAAATGGTCATGTTTTGAACAAATATAATTTATATAATTATAAGGTGATAATTAAGATGTAAAATAAATAAAATAAGTATTCATAGTAGAAGAAAGAGTCATGTTTTGAACAAATCACTATTATAAACTATAATGTTATGAAGGTGGATGGGGCTCGTTTAGTAGTGGGTTTCGGTACCCATTCCTACTCTATTCTGATCTAAACATTGAACAACTGATTGGTTGAACTTGTTTTTCTATTAAAAATTGTCAAAAAGGGTGTTTTTCATTTATTAGCTAGTGGACAGTAAAGACAGTAGAGACAATAAAGACGGAAAATAAGGACAGAGACGTGGTGATGACATGAGACCAAGACCTGCAGCTAAAAGTGAACAGGAAATGTCGTGGTTGGTTACCTGATAGACAGTTTGATCACCAGGTTTCCCCAAAGTTAGTTTTTAAAAGCAGCCTTATTCTCCAAATGTAGGAATCTGCTGTCAACAGTGAGAGACGTTTAAACTCCTGAGTTTTATCGGACCTGTTTCTCCCTCTCGGAGCCTGAAGGTGTGTTCAGATACGTCTCAAAAGTTGAAAATTCGAGGCAGCGTTGCAGACAAAATCAATGGAACGACACAAAAAAAGAGGCCAATAGATTCAAATACGCCCGAGGTGACACGAGTTGGAGTTAATAATGTTTTCTCCTGTTGAACTTCATGAATTCGCAAAAAAGTGCAAAAGGTCGGCAGACCTGAAGGGAAATAAGTAAAACTGTATGAGGGAGATATCCAACAACAACATGAACCACAGCAGTCAATAAATAACCCAAGAAACCAAAACTTTCCCCTCCACGGCTCCACTTCCATCCACTTTAGATCAAAACCAGCTTATCCGCAAGTATTTTTAACGTTTCAACGTCCAGCTCAGTAACCTTACATGTGTTTCTGTTGTCTTTTTTCGTTGTGCAGGCCAACAAAAACCTGGACATGTCCATCAATGCCTCCAACAACTTCAACCTCAACATCACGTGGTCCTTGAGCTCAACAGGTAGAGAACATCTTCATGTATTTACACAAGGGCTGACAATCGATTCAAATATTTAATCGCGATTAATTGCACATTTTTATCTGTTCAAAATGTACCTTAAAGGGAGATTTGTTAAGTATTTAATACTCTTATCAACATGGGAGTGGACAAATATGCTGCTTTATGTAAATGTATGTATATATTTATCATTGGAAATTAAAATTAAGTCAAAAAAAAATAATTGGCAAACAGTGTGGCTAATCAACTTAGTCAGGAAATGACTCAAATAAATATGACATATCATAGAAATGCCAAAATAAACTGGAGGGGCTTTAAAGTGGTGCTTGTGTAGAGAAACTCAGTTTTACAGATCTGTCGTATGAATGTTAGTCGACAAAGACTTTCTTTAGTCGAGGGACAACCCTAGCCAGAATACCTGGAAACATCTGGATTCAGGAGCCTTTTATTAGTTCAAATAAAGGCAATATCCATAATTATTACACAGCTTTGTTGAATACTCGATTCTGATTGGTCAATCACAGCGTTCTACAGTCTGTTATTTCTTTATAGCAGACCGTTGCTATGTATAACAGACCGTTGCTAGGGGCGTAATTCTGATGTCGAACTCTGGCGGACCGTTTTTGTGTCAAATTATCGATTTCTTCAGTAAGTAGCCGTGTGATAACCGGGATAATGTACAGCTAGCGGGTCATTGTTGTGAAATAAACCCCTTCAGGGGGGCTCCTGTACATTATCCCTTTCTTAGAAACACTTTAAATGATGCTTCCTCCCTCATTTCTTTAAAGATATATTACATCTAGAATCCTGTCAAAGGTAAATTAATAAAGAACATAACGTTACTAAAAGCAGTGAAAAGCCACCTTTATAAAAAGCCATTAGTCTTTCTAATAGGACATGTTCTAATGAAACAGAAAGCAAGCTGTGATAAAACATTTAAAATGTGATCCAGTGGTAAATTGTTTAGTCTGTCATTTAGCGGTCTCTCCGCAGAGATATCCTACAGTCGCTATCTTTCATTGGTGGCCAAGTGTCCTTAAGTGAAATGGTCAGATCCACTTCCTGCTCGCCTCCCGGGGATTCCCCCCCTCCTGACAAAACACATCAGACGCTGTTTTGAATTTTGGCATTAGGCTGTTTTATACATTTTCCCTCCTGATTTCAATTAAGATAAAAGCACTCCTCGGTGTCTGGGGGCCCAGAGCCTCTTCAGCGTGGGACTCTGGGCCGTGTGTGTGTGTGCGAGTGTGTGTGCAGACTGTTACAGAGTGTTTAATAGTCCTGATAAAGCAGGAGGTGGGAATATGTTATCCACAACGTCTGAAAGAAGTGCTGATGGAGCTCTGAGGGAAACTGAAATCAGACCACTTCAGCGCTGAGAGACATTTCCCAGCTCGCTCTGATTCACTGCGAGGTGTCGCCAAAACCATTTGAAAAGCACCACGTTGACATTTTAAAATGTTCTCACTCAACCTGCTCTCTTAACCACTTTCTGAGTAAAAATGTCTTCCCGAGGACGTTCACAGTGAAAGCAGCTCGGCTGATGGGTCGCTACGTTCGACCCTCGTGTGGCTGCAGATTTTTAAACTGCAAATGTTTTTCTGCTCTCGTGTTGCTTCTTATTGACGCCATCCTTATGTGGCATTCACACCAAGAGCGAAGCAAATTTTTGCCTTGCTTTACTCGCGCCGGTATCATTTGTGTTCATTCGTGTCTAGACGTGCCGGAGAAGATGAGGAGCTTGTCTCCGTAGATACCAACAACTTTTATTTCTGCAATTTGGAAGAAAAAAACACTGTTGCTGCTTTGTACATGTTGTGGAAGTCCCAGATATGCGAGCTGTATTCACATACAGTCCCATCGCACTGACTGTATCTAGCAAGCCACTTGTCACTACTGCGGTATGAACCCAAAATAAACAGATTGGGCTGTGATTTAATTGCAATAAACGGATCAAAATGATGCCGAAATAACAACATAATGATGTTGATTTTTAAAAGTCTGAATTCATGCTTTGTCAGGTCTGTTACCAAGACGACAAGCAAACAACTTTTAAAATGCTTGTTTTCTGAATGGAGTTTGGATGGATGAGTGCCAGGTTATGCAACTGCTCCATAAACACTCAACATAAAGTCATCTAGGCATAAATACGGCAGCGACATCGTTGTTAACGGATCAAAATGATGCTGAAATAACTACATAATGATGCTGATTTGTAAAAAGTCTGAATTCATGCTTTGTAAGGTCTGTTACCACGACGATAAGCAAACAACTTTTAAATTGCTTGTTTTATGAATGGAGTTTGGATCGATCACTGCCAGAAAATTTCACACAAATTTCTATCAGGATAAAATGATGACGTGATGACATTTTGGACAGACATGGACATAAACTGACTCTTTGTGTTAATTCTAGTTTTCCACTTTGTATTTTTCTCTCTTGTCTGTCTCTCAGCTGGCACCATCTCAGGGGAAGAGATGCCCATCATAGCGAGGACCAACATCAAGGAGCACCGCGACAGTTTCTCCTGTGAAAAGTTCAACTTCAGACTTCACCACAACATCACCTTCTACGTCTACGTGTCCAACTTCAGCTGGCCAATCAAGATCCAGGTTAGAGGGGAGTGGGAGGGGAGGGGTACATGGGGATTGGTTATGAGGAGGAAGAAGGATGATGACATCATTTTATCTGACCGTTGATCGGCGGCTGTTAGGGTGACAAAATATGATTATTTACCGTTATTGATTGACTGTTTTATCTAGAACTGTGATAAAAATGCCCATCGCAACTTCACAGTGTCCAAGGTGACGTCTTCAAATGATTGTTTTTTAACACCAAGAGTCCACAATCAAAGGTTTTAATAATTTTATAGTCACCTAAAGCAGAAAAGAAGCAGCAGAGCCTCACATTGAAAAGCTGGAACCGATCAACCAATTGATTAAGCCAATTAATCGACTAACTGTTCCAGTTTTACAGGCAAAAATATGTAAAACTAGAAAGGTTACAGACAGAGAAACAGATAATTTAAACCAAGAAATAAGAAAACTAAAATAACTGAAGTTTAAATTAAGTACAATACAAGTTGCACGTTTGTTCAGTATAATATTAAAATAAGTGTCATAATTATCTTTCTACAGGCCACAAAAAATTATTCACAATTAATGCAACAACATGTTTTGTTCCAATGAACGGGCGCCCTCTGGGAATACATATTTATTGTGATTGCTGAGGAAATAAAATAAATATATAAATAAAAAATAGTTTGCAGAATTTCCTTTAATTACTTTCATAAAAGTTATATTAAACTTGAATCATTTTAACACCAAATATAAAATCTATTTAATTAAAGTCATAAACTGTGCATATTGAAAAAAAAACCCAAAACATATATATGATTTAATTTTGTATCAATCTATTTTATTATCGATAAATAATTAAATAAAAATTACCCTGATATTGATTGATAAATAAATAAATGAATAAGTAAGTAAATAAATAAAAAATGGTTTGCATAAAACCGTTATATTAAACTTTAATCAGTTTTACACTAAATATTTTTAAACTTACATATTTAAAGGTGTAAACTTTGCATCTTGAAAATATATATATATTCTTTTTGATTTATATTAGTTTTTATTATCAATCTATTTTAAGCTATCATAGAAAATAGATAGATACATAAATAAATACATAAGTGGACCAAACAGTTGGGATGAAAGTGCTAAAATATTACCAATTAATATGTATCTCAAATAGACATCATAGTCACTAATATCTAATAAAAACATTTATTTAGTAAGATGACAGAGGACGTGAAGGGTCCTCAACTATTAATGTTGCTTTCCTCCTGGTTTGTGCATTTAGGTAGTTTTTTAATGTTGGGTTAAAGTAGACTGATAATAAAATAATAAAAAATAAATGATAATAAAAAAAATCAGAGAAAAAAAAAGTATTTTTAAGACGCACAGTTTATGCCTTTAATTCTTCAAGTACCAAGGTTTAAAATATTTGGTGTTGAAATTATTAAAGTTTAATTTAACTTTTATTATGTTGTGATCTGCAGAAACTAAAAAAGAAAAATTCTGCAAGAGACCAACAGCCGTTAAATTGAATCCTCAGTTTAGGTGATGAAAAAGGTAAAGCACCATCATCATCATCATCATCATCATCTCCAGGTTTCAGGAGCTGTCTCTCTGCTAAACATACAGCCCTGACAGGACGTTGAGCATAAACTATTCTGAAACGTGTGTTGGCAAATCTGCTATCACATTTAATGATCTGTGAGTTTCCCAATGTCTCTCCATCAATTATGCAGCACCGGATTAAATCTCCAGGCGGCAGCCGCGCACACACACTAAATATTCACGTCGCCGCCTTATGATCCATTAAATTGAAGTAGACTTTAGCGGCGATATTTTAAGATGACTGTCATGATGCGGGGAGCCGGGCTGCGTGCTGATGGATGGAGTCAAGAAGTGGAGGAATTAGTGGAGAGTTAAAGACTGATGTTGAGACGGTCGTACAGTCAAAATGTCCAGTGTTGAGGAAAACGGAGACGGCCTCATTGACAGGTTGAGGGACAGCAGGTCCGGAGACGGATAGAGACGTAAAGCAGAGGATGGATGTATGGATGGAGTGATGAATGATGGGGGGATGATAGCTGCTCGGTTACAGTAGCATTCAGGTAAAAGTTAAAGGAAAAATACAGATTTAAAATAATCTTGGAGACAAGAAATGATCCTTCATTTCACACTTATTTTGATTTATGAATGATATTTAACGCTCCAATTATTTTATCTTTTTTATTTTTATCAACAAATCCTGTAAAGACACTTGAGAGCGAAATGCATTGCGTCAAAAATCACTGCAATTCATCATTCATTAGTCATTGGAAACTGTTTGGATAAGGGCAGGTGATTGGATGAACCATCTGTCAATCAAACTAACGAAAACGAAACTAACTGAAGGCGAAAACATCGCCTTCATCAAGAAAAGCCTTCAGTGCCATTCTTTGCTCTTTTTTCGATGAACAAACAACTAAGCCACGCCCCTAGCTGCAGTAGCTCCTCACTGATTGGTCCGTGCTCTGGCTCGCCGGATACAAACGCATTACTAAGATGGATATACAGAACGTATGACATTTGATCCTGTGATTCTCGCGTGATCTTGTGACATCGCGAGAATCCAGCTGCCGTGCGAGGTTACCAGGTCGCAGAAAGAGCAACAAACACCGCGTAGGGATGAGGCATGTGAAACTAACGAGTGAAAACTGACACGTCATATGAACCGTTTTATGAAGAAATTGATTATCAAGAAGTGTTTGGGTCCTTTGTGTTGTTTTATTTGTTGTAGTCCATCATGGGCGTTGCATCACAGACGTCATTAAACGTCACTGACAAACAAGGTCAAACTTGGAAGTGATTGAACGCAGTGGAGTGGGAAAGATTAGCTTGTATGCAACCATTCACTTGGTGAAATGTTGCATACATAATAGACATAATATATTAAAGCTCTGCACATCATTTCAAGTGGAAACCTAATCTGGAAACGTAATCCCCATCACGTGTATGATCCCAGTGGTTCGGTGTGTATAAATGTTGGCGTTCATTGCCGAGTGTCCTGCACCTCGTTACGGGTCATTTGTCCATCGATCGCTCCCCTCATATGCATTTCCCATTAATGCTACATTATCAGAGCTCCATATATCTGCTGGTTGAAAGGTGATATGATAATTACCACGACGTGGCCTATCTCGCCGCCGCTTGTAACCTGAGAAGCACTCGGTCCTGTGACCTTGGTGGCTTCCGACGCCAGAACAGGGCGAGGATGAGGAATCGTCCTGAGGATTGGTAATGACCCGCTCTGATATATTTGATCTAATAGACCTGCACACACACACACACACACACACACACACACACAGGTGCACACGAAATAGCATCCGTATACACACAAACGCTCACGTACAAACATGAAGGACAAAGAGAGAGGAAGAGACGGAGCACAAACACCTCACAGCAACAGATCTCCACATACAGGCCAGATGTCAGAACATGTGGAATAGTTATCTAATAGTCCCTCTGACCTTTCACCACACTCAGGTCAAACTTCCTCCTTCACCATAAACTAAGAATGACTGGAGGTCTGTCACATTTCCCTTAAGTCTCACCACCAGCCTAACATTCTTAATTATTCACAGAAAATACCAAAATCGTCTTGTGAGGAGTAATGAACATTCAGCCTCTTGGGGCCAATAGAGAATTTGTCTTTTATGTGACAAATAGTTAAAGGAACAGTGTGTAACATTTTGGGGGATCTATTAGCAGTAATGGAATATAATATTAAGTAGTAAGTAGGTATGTTTTCGTGAGTGTATAATCACCTGAAAATAAGAATTGTTGTGTTTTCAATAGCTGAGAATGAGTCCTTCATATCTATCTAGAGTGGAGCTAAGTACAACCGAACGCTGAATAAGACATTTTAAGGCGACCGAAATGTTATAATTAACTTTGATGAAGTGAAAAAATTATAACGCATTCACACAACACTGTTCGTTGGTAGTAGTAGAAGTAGTCACATCTACATCCTCACCTAGCTGGTGGAAAACTGAGATCTGTCCTTAGAAAGGTAGAAATCTGTAAAAACACACACATACAGTATATTACAAACACACACACACACACACACACACACACACACACACACACACACACACACACACACACACACACACACACTGACCTGTGAGTGTTTCCCTGGCGGCGTCCTGACGTCAGCCGGGAGTCGAGGGCTGGTTGTAAGGCAGCGGGAGGTGTTGGAATCGGTCGTTCTGCTGGAACAGATGTTGATTGGTTCTGTCACGCTGACCTTGCACCTTCGTCCTCGCTCTCCTGCGCTCACCGTCATGACGAGACATTTACCAGAATGTTCCTGGTGTAGATGAATGTAGGGGTGAGATACAGCGTCGGCCCAGATGTTATTCAGGATCCCTTCAGCTGTTTACTTCAAATACATCAGGAAATATGGACTCTATTTTATATAAGATAAGATAAGATCTATTAGACATAAACTATTAGTTTGGAAGTTTTATTTGTTGTTGATTGTTTTAGACCATAAACTTTAAGCTACTTTCATTGTATTATAACATTTAGCAATTTGTTTAATATAACTTTTGGTATTTATAAATGGTAAATTGATAGTTAATTAAACTTAGTTAATAGTCATTTTAATGTGAACAAACAATTAAATGATAATTAATAATGTTTACTAAGTATTAGTAATGCTATACTTTCTGTTATTTTATCAGTAGTTTATGTAATATGAAATAATTAGTTTATAAATTATATATTGTATCATAGCTTATGAGACAATAACAATTACATCTTGATTACGTTAGTAAAGCATTTATCAGTTTATTGTTGTACACAACATTTTATATACTATATTAAGTATTTGTTAATGATTACCAGATGATTTGTAAACCTTTACAAAATTGTTTAATTTATTAACAATACATAGATAGATGGACCAGAAACCAATCATTAACCATTGACAAACTATTAAATATCTATCTAAATTTAGTTAATAGATGCTTTGCAAAGTATTTATTAACCATTTAACAAAGTATGAACTATCTAAATAATGTTAATAGATTAGATAGATATATAGATAGAACAATTTCTTTAAGGTTTACAAATAATATCTTAATCATTAACACATAATTTACCATTTATAAATGATGGTTATTATAAAGTGTTACCAATATCAACATAAGTACAGATACAAGATATGTCAGTCAAATATATGTCACCACTGTAATTTGTTAATTTTGACACCATTTTTCCAGAAACTGGGACTGGCCTGGATTCGTTTCTAATCATAAAAACTCATGTTTTATTGATTGAGCCCACAAACATTATGGGAACACGACCCAGTTTCTTTCTCCATCTTTCTGTTAATTTAGCCAGAAATTGTGTAACTTGAGACCGTAACTGTTTCTAATTTGAAATATCTCTGTTTGTAATTTAGCAGAAAAATGTTATCTCAACAAGAAAGAACTGTGACAACCGCGATGAACATCTCTTTATGTTTCCGAAACGCTAAATTAAAATCGACTGCAGGAAACAAAACACACTTTGGTGTAAAAAAAAGGAACTTGTTTCTACTCTTTTTAATCCTCATTTGTAATTTTTGCTGAACAACACGGTTCTTCTTCTGCATCTTCTTTCTCTCTCTACGTCCCAGCATGCATCACAGCCTATAGGCCCGCTGATTAAAAGCCTTCTGTCAGAGGTGAGCGGCCATTTTTGTTGCAGGCGAACTCGGGGCCGGCGTGATTGGTCGGTTGATTTGATTTGCCGCTCAGTGCTCAGTCACTTATTATGGTCTGCGCCTGCCATCATTAAATAGGATGCCTCTCCTAATCAGATATCTGACACACACACACACAGAGGAGGAGCAGCGTCTATCTGATGCATTTTATTCAGGCTGTATTATGTTTCATAGGCTTGAAGAGGAGAGGGGAGGCTGAGTGCTGCCCATTTAACCAGACAGGAAGTCAGCGGCCGTACAAATGAGGCTGGTCGTTGTCACGCTGGCATTTATAACAGCGAAGTCTGGGAACAAAATGTTTCAGTGATCAGTGGATTCAGAGTAAATCTGTGCGGAGCTTTTAGTTTGTGCTCAACTCGGGTGAACTTTGACATAAATCAGACTTTCAAGTGCGTGTTGATGGTGCTGATCTTTATGTTGCCCTTCTCTGCTCCACAGAAGAGATAATCTGCAGTCGTAAAACAGGAGTTGATGGAACAAATACGTCTTTTAGGGCACTTTCACAAGCCATAGTCTGTTCGGCTACTCCAAATCAGAGAGACATTTATACTTTTGGGTCTGGTTCGGTTTCACAGTGCACAAATTAAAGTGGACCAAATACGAAAATACATTTACTGAGGTGCGTGTTTTTTATCCAACGAAATATGCTGCTTCAATCCATATTTGTTGGCGTATAGCCTTTCAAGAACAACAACATTCACTGTTTGCTCTCCCGCTCACCGCACACCAAGACCGCAACTATATTAACGGCGCATGTTTTTTATCTAACGAAATATGCTGCTTCAATCCATATTTGTTGGCGTTTAGCCTTTCAAGAACAACAACTTTAACTGTTTGCTCTCCCGCTCACCGCACACCAAGACCGCAACTATATTAACGGCGCATGTTTTTTATCTAACGAAATATGCTGCTTCAATACATATTTGTTGGCGTTTAGCCTTTCAAGAACAACAACTTTCACTGTTTGCTCTCCCACTCGCCGCACACCAAGAACGCAACTTTATTAACGGCGCGGGCTTTTTATTATTATATTATAATAATTACATAATTTGTTTAAAGTCTACAATAAACTACATAAAGACTTTAAGGCACTTTGTTATTTGCAGTTATAACTCTAACTTGACTTTAGTAGAATTGTGCATGGCAACATGGGAGATGACTTTCCACAAACATAACAAAAATCCACCTAATAAGTGACGAGTGTAAAGCCACTTTGACTGTTCTGGGATCAGATCATGTTGTGTTTTCACTGCAGTTTTGTTAACTGCTGTTTGAGCTGCACATTGATGCACAAGTGGGTCTTAAGCACCTGTTAACAGGAGCTGCATCTGTGAGCTCTCCTAACAAGTGCACACATATGGCAGAGCCGGGCTCATCTGCATACCATGGAGGTGGAGGCTGCACTTGGCAACCGCCTCAATTTGGTCATTAGGTCCTCATGAATATGAAAATACTGAGGAAGAGAGTGTGTGTGTGTGTGTGGTAAACACATTCTGGTTCCTGGAACAGCCACATGTACATGTGTTAACATGCTGATGTGTCCTAAACATTATTACTTATTGTAGGAATAAAACCAACAGATGTGAATAGTTTACTTTAAGCCTGTTTGACAGAAACACACAAAGGCACAATAAGAAGCACGATTAGTCATCTGAACACATTTCCTTCTTCAGGTTTTGGCTGTTAAATATAAGATTGTATTTGCAGTGTCTGAAATCCCTCGTTGAACACATGTTTCTGTCTTTCATAACAGTGAAGTGAGGAGGAAAATGAACTAGTGTGATAGCATCATTTAGTGTTTCAAGGTTCAGAGTTATTTATCTGAGACAAATAATGACTAAATTTAGGGAATAAAATACACACATTGAGCATAAAAATGGATAATTTGAAGGAGTCATTTGTAATTTAAACATCTGCTAGGCTCTGTACAGTTAGAAACAAAACAATAAAATAAAAACGTAATGAGGCATGGAGAAAAATCAACAACATTGCATCAGAAAACAGAGTGAACATTGGTGAAGGTTTTTAAAGATAAAAAGCTCAGTGGACTTTGAACTGACAGCGAGCTGCTTGTTTTCTTTTGGAGGTGTACTGCTATTATTTTTAATCTAATTATGTCATTAAATAGTGTTTAACTGTAATACTTTTTTTAAATTTTATTTTAAAAAATACATAAATACAGAAGTGTGCATAAAAAATGTCTATTTTTTTTATACACCCTAGAAAAATAAAGACACATTTTTTCAAAACAAGTAAAGAATAAAATTAAAATATCAATAAATAAAAATAATAAATAAAAAAATAAAATAAAGAACAGAATTATCACGTAAACAACAGTATGGGCAAAATAATTAGAAAAAAAAGAATAATATATATTTATTTTCAGAGAGCCATAAACAAGCAGCAAAACATATAATATAAACATAAATACACATAGTCACATAGACATATACATAGACTATAGACAATCTATGTTGTAATTTGGTTTGAATGAGAATCAGTTACGCTGCAAACTTGCGCTAAATTTTGGCGAGGAAAAAACTGTCATGGCCATTTTCAAAGGGGTCCCTTGACCTCTGACCTCCAGATATATGAATGAAAATGGGTTATATGGGTAGGCACGAGTCTCCCCTTTACAGACATGCGCACTTTATGATAATCACATTTGAGCATATTTTTTTATGCTAAATGTTTCTGGAGAATATTTTTTCCAGACCCTCTGCAGCAGTGGTTCTGTAGTACCACGTTATATCACAGCTGGTTGTAGTCAGGGTTCGAGACCGAGAACCAACACATAGATACCAGTTCAGCTATTTGTTATATGTGTGGAGAGGACGAACGTTTGGGAAAGGAAACACTGCTGTAGTTATGAGTGCTGTCCCAGTGATTTTCCGAGCTCGTCATTAAGCTAGAAGAATAAATGAACTGATTATCTTTACCCGCCATCATCCTCCACTCCTCCATTGATCTTCTGCCTCAGCTTCTCTCTTCCACCTGGGTCGTACATTCTTTTTGTTCCTCTCCCTTCTCTTATTGATTAGCCAAACACTTTCTTTCATTCCAGGTTTTTTAACAAGCAGCCCTCGGTTCAGGGTTAGGGAAATAAAAGGCAGCCCACTGCTGTCACAGCTCCTGGGTTTGGTACCCAGAGGGCCCCCGTAGACCCTCAGTATAATGACCGGGTCCTTGGAGTCCTCTTTCTTTACGTCCTTGCTGTTCCTCTCATCTTTCACCTCCAACCCCCCCCCCCCCCCCTCAGTCCCGTCCTCTTATCCTCACACTCTCTCCTCTGGTAATTACAGTTCTAGCTTCAAGATTACAGAAATATTCCCCCTGAACAGTCAGCTGACCCCTGATCTCCAAACAATTATATTCTATAGAAAAAGAAGCTTCTGTTTTTGTGTTCCCACCATAATGTGGACATTATTTCACTGTTTATTTGTCTGCGAGTCATTTTTCTGACCTCTTCTTCTCTGCAGGATTTCTAGTTTCGTTACATAGGTAACATTTATCTGCATTTACCTATATCGCAATCATTTAAACCTTAGAGGTGACTGAAGGATACATTTCAGTCATTTCCAGTGAGTTTAGGGTACACGTTTATTGATCTGGGGCCAGAAAATCTCATGAACTTTCTTAAACTTAAGACACATTTCCGAAAAGCTTTGGAACTCTATTATAAATAACTAGAGCTTAACAAATGCCTCATATCCATTCATAGAAGACAGAAGAAGTCCGTATTTTCTGTCCGAGATGGTCTAACGTTTGAAAATAAATCACGTCTACACACTGAATCCAAAACTTTCGTCCGTCATTGAAGTTTTCAGAACAGGTTCGATTTTCTGTGTTTCACATCCGTGAAAAGCCAAAAGAGGCTTTGTTTGACCGATCAGAGCCACCGTCCGTAGAAACATCATCCAAAATGGCATCTGATAAACATTCAGTTTGAAATAAAACAATACAGAGATGCTGAATTTAAAGATGGATTGTGGTTGAGCAGCTTGGAATCTGAGATGTTAACAAACCAAAGGATGTAGGAAAGATCAGACAGTAGTGATTGAGCTCTAGGCAGCTAAACGATAGCTTCTTTGCAAACGTCATTCATTCATTAGCCCCGTTTGGGACTAGCGTTATCCATCACACCCACGTAATTAATTCAGTTTTGTCTCGTATTGCAAATTTTTGCAACAAATAGAACAATAAAATGCATCGGACTTAGTGTGCAAAGTGTCTGTTTTTTATCGGATGATGTATTTTTTTTAAAAATAGCACACGTGTATGAAAAATACGGACCTAAAGTGCAAAGACCTGTCTTAACATACAGCGACTGAGCTAAGTCTGGCGAAACGAGCGCGAAAAATAGTCCAGATATTACATAAAGAGCACGATATTTATTAATTGTCATTTGCTGTCAGCATCGATTTTGACCAGTGAAAATAGTTTGGAGGTGTGCGAAACTTTGCGAAACAATCGGAGGCTCGCTCGTTTGCATCGTATCCAGTTAGGAAGAGGTGTTATTGTGCTGTCACAACATTTTTCAGACTTTTGGAGCTCCTCATCATGACATTCTCTGACACCTATAATCTTGGCTGTAAATACAACAGTTAAACATTGTACTGTTTTGTCTTCTGAAAATAAACCAGTTCTGTTCAGAGACATGATTTAGTTTTGACAAAACAAAGAAAAATATTAGCTTCTGCAATGCCCATAGAATAGATTTACCTCCTCTATTACACCGTCTCAGTAGGAATTGAACATTATACAACACAAGTAGCATATTTGACTATTGTATTGGAGTGCATTAAGTTGTGTGTGTGTGTCTCTGCAGTGGTGTGGGTGAGGAAGAAGAGGGTGTGGTCTAAACAGCTTATTGATTACAGTTGTGTTTAACGACTGCAGATGTTGTAAATTTAAATGATGGCTGTTGGCCGGAGTTGGTGTGTGTCTGAGTGTGTGTGGGAGGGCATAATTTAGTAGGAATGTTAGATTATTTATTAATTTACTACATTATATAAGTGTATTGTTCACAATCTGTCCACTGTGCAGGTTTGTGATTTTGTGCCTGTTCTGAACAGTTGCATTTGTTCTTGAATGCATGCTATCCATTTTCTATATACTATACGTGTATATATGTATTTTCTTTCTGTATTCCTGTGTGTACATTCGTGAAACCTCCTGATATTATCCGGGGTAATGATGTAAATCGCTTTATGGAAGCCTGAATGCAAAGCCAGGCTCTTTTCTGATGCCTGTGTATTAACGCCGCGTCCCTCTGGACCCAGATCAGCTTTTCTGCAGGTTTTTCACCGTCAGGCTGTTTTACCTGCTGCACAAATGCCAGTAAACCTCTTAAGCCCATTCTGCCCCATTTCTTTCTCTCCTCCCCTCCCCGACTAGTCTCGGAGGGTTCACCAGAGACAAAGAAGCAGCCTTTCCGGCTATTAGGGCCATTTACAGCGATCCCCATGTCGAACATGCTTGAAATATATTGCTGTCAAATGTAGTGTGATGCCTGTGATCACTGTTTTTATACGTTATAGTCCGTGTTCGCTGCAGTGCTGCTCAGAGTTTTTACTGATTTTTAAGACAGATCTTTGACAGTCAACCTGTCGGGAGGATCAGGTGATGTCACGCTAATTTGCTCATCAGTGGCCTCGGCTGTACCACGTTTCAAGTTTCATAAAGGAAAATGCAAGACTTTGAGTCTCTTATGAAGCCAATTAAAATGAAATATAACACTGTTCACTCTTTAACGTAAAGAGTGCAGGTCTGGCTGACAGATTTCTTATGAAACAGCTCACTGAGACACGTCTGACGTTAAATCATTAGGAAGGTATTAGATCCTGAACGTAGTGTTTACACTGAAGACAAAGACTTGACAGCCGAGTAAACAACAACGTGTTACAGCTGATGTCCTCATCCACAGTAATCTGGAAGTCATCCAATGTCTTCTGTTCTCACACAACGCAGATTACAAAGTATTTATTATTATGAAAATAATTAATGTACATAACTTTTTTATTGAGTTTTGAAAGCATTACTAAATTGCGCTATTTGTGGGGGGGTTTTTCCGCAGAAATATTTCACAAATAGAAATAAGTTTACTTTTGTTGAAAACTACTGGCATAAAATGACAAAAGTCCTGTACTTAAAGTGACTGTCTAGTTTTTAACTGGTTATAAAACAGTCTTAATGTAATACTGACTCCTCTATATGACCTACATCAGTAAACGAGACCATCAGCAGGCAGATTGGCTATTTCTATATCTATCGACTTCCTCGCAAAATCAGGTTCACCGGAAACTCCTGCAGCTCCGTCTCCAGCGGGGCCTCCGGTAGGACTGCACAATTAATCGAATATTAATCGTGGGTTCCCACAATTAAATGAATATGATCGACTGTGACATTGATGTTTAAAATGCTCTGCTCATTGGAAACTCCGCTGCATATCAAATCAAACGATTCCTAAACCAACAGCCACCAGGGGGTGAATCGATATGTTTCAGCTTCACTTTTGGGAAGTTATCTCGTCACTGTGTGCGTACACTATACAGTGGCAACCTGTGAAAAAACTTTCCTGAATGTTGCAGCTGCAGTCCAAAGCACAAGAGTAATATAATGAGCATTTCTTGGTTATACAACAGAGAGCAGACGGGCAAAATGAAAATGCACTGAATTCAGGTGAAGAAGAACCTTATTTTAAGACTTATTTTGATGCAAACACATTTGTTAATTAGCAGGAATATAGCACAATGTGAAAGTGAAAGCAGTGCTCTGTTGATTTCATTTTGGGTAAAAAAGGTTTTGGTACAACTTTAGTTATATTTCGCTTATAGGAGATGCACTGTGAATGAGGACCATGCAACGATTTTGTAGGCTACATAAGCAGGAATGTAGCATAACATGGAAGTGAAAGCAGTGCTAATGTAAAAGTGCAATGAAAAAGATTTTGTCCCCTAAAATCAAGAATAATCGTGATCTAAATATTGTTCAAAATAATCGTGATTATCATTTTGGCCATTGTCCTGCAGTCGGAGCTCCGTCGGGAGGTGGCCAGGAGGCCAGGAGCAGAGCTTTGCCTCGCTGCGAAGCTCTGCTGGAGGGAAGGGGGGCACGGGAGAACCAGAACCAGGACTGAGCGGGGCATATTGTTAGACCCTGCTGCAGTAAAATGAGAGGTTTTTCAAAGGGACTCTGGTGCTCAGAAACACTATCGCTTCTGTCCACAGGGACCGCCAAAATCAACACAAAATTAAAGTTCCTCGCAGTACGTTTAAATGACCATCAATATCGCGAAAGTGGGGCTCAATAAAAGGTCAAGAGATTATGGTTTGGTCCGGTCTCGTGCCAACAGTCAGTATCGGTTTCTATCTAGTATCTCAGATTGCAAATCTTCCTCCAGCTGTCTAGAAACGAGGCATCGGGAGGCTGTGATCCTTCCAACAGAAAACTCTGCTCTGTTTTCTTCCTACAGGGCAGAAAAGTGAATGGAAAATCAATTATGTCTGTAATAAATAATCCGCTTAACATGGGGGAGTTTAAACATGGACAACAATGGCTTTTCAGGAGTTTTCATAGCTGAGGGCCAAACGTTAGCTCAGGGTGCATCTCATGCACACAAACATGCACCCACACACATACAGTAAATGAAGACAGATCTTTATAAGTTGAGGGATGACATGCGGTGAGAGGTGATAGGAGTGTGTGGGTGACGTGTACGCTGATGAAACAAGGGGAAACATGTTTAACACTTATTTATTTTTTTATTTTAATGATGCAACGTACAGTAGTTTGAATATATGCTGAAAAAAAAGTAGAGTTTTAGTTCATCCAAATCATTGAAGGTGAATTGACCCTTTAAAATAGTCCCGCAGGATGTGTAGAGTCAACACGTATCAGATGTGATGCAGAGGACCACACACTGCACCAGCATCCCAGCACAGAAACCGTGATGATGGATTGTGCCGTCAGTGGGTTTACTGGTGATGTAGCATCCAGTGGGTTTGACTGGGATCAAGTGCTGCAGAATACTGGAGAGCACAACAGGGCCAGCAGCCTTTTCTCACACGCTAATCTTATAATAACCTACAGAGCGTATGGCCGGTGGCTCGCATTGTGTGTCACGGAGATAGAGCACATGTGAGAATGTATTTGGCAGTCGGCGTTATGTAAGAGGTCTGAACATTGGCTTTAGGTGAGAAAGATGTTCCTCCGCGGTTATTGCATCAGTTTCACATGATGCTCTGTAACACAACGTTACATAAGAGCTCGCTGAAGTTAGTGGAATCTATTGTTGTGGTTTCTTCGTGCAAAACTATCTACACTACAGATATATTTTAATTGTCTTTTACCGCCTTCTGCTTTTCTGTGTTGTGTGGAAGTAAATAGAGTTACATAACTGAGCACACAAACTGAGAAGTAGTGCTGACACAATTACTCATTTATTCTGTTTGTGAGACAGAAAATTTACAAAAGAATAAAAATAAAGAGTTGGTAATTTACGTCAGACTGAACTAGATGTTTTTCTATCTCTGGGAGGAAGAAGAAAGAACAGAGCACAGACGCACATTCTTCATTCACACCAGGACTGACAAAGTTAATTTGATAATAACACGTTAACAGGAATTTGTTTTAACGTCGCTAATTTCTTTAACGCATTATCGTAAATTTTGATTTTTAGGTTGTAGCTGGCTCAGTTTTAAAGCTAGAGTGAAGATACTGGTATCATATGAAACTAGAAAAACTAATGAATCCATCGGTACCAACCATGTCATACTAGCTTGTCATGAAGGAGGTTAAATAACGCTCCAAACATATGCTAAATTTTGGCGAGGAAAAACTGTCATAGCCATTTTCAAAGGGGTTCCTTAACCTCTGACCTCCAGATATGTGAATGGAAATGGGTTCTATGGGTACCCACACATGCAGATTAAATAAGATAGACAAGATAAAATGCAGATAATGTGATTAATTTGCGATTAATCGCGATTAACTATGGACAGTCATGCGATCAATCGCGACAGCCCCAATACACACAAAAGTTCACCAATATATTGTCGTCAAAAATCGCAAAAAAATAAATATGTGGACTGTTGAAGACGTCATGTTGGCTCTGGGAAATTGCAGTGTTTGTGTTTGAGGTGTATTCATATGCAAAGAAAAGAAAAATCTCCAAAATATATGACACTGTGTTTATAGACATTACTGATATAATGTAATCCTTATTCACACCTCTCTTTTAGTTCGTCTGGTGCGATTTATTTATTTATTTTTACGTTTGGACTGCAGATTTTAAATGTTTCAGTATGTATTAACTGTATATATTCTTTCTTTTCTCCCTCAGATTGCTTTCTCTCAGCACAACAGCATCATGGACCTGGTGCAGTTCTTTGTCACCTTCTTCAGGTAAGTTTCTCTCATTTTTACTGTATGTATACTGTGTTTTCTGCAGAACATCGTGGTTCAGTTCCCAGCAGCTCTTTGCTCTACTGGGTCATAACCTGAACTCAGTGAGTTACAGTAGGTGACAGCAGCCTCAGGACAAACACTTGACCCCCAACTCTCTGGCAATCTCCTACATCTGCTCAATAGCAACAAACACAAGTGGGGGGCAACTCTGAGGTGCTAAAGTTTTTACTAAAAACCCAATGTATAGACGACAAAATGAATCTCGATCATCACTGATGACCCGCTAGAAGTGTGTGGTGGTGTCTGTTTCTGCAGGTCCCACGTGGAGGTATAACCTCCAGCCAACAACAGCGAACTTGGTGATGAGCCTTTAGGTCGTCAAATACGGCATCTGATACCGAGGCACAAGTCCCCCTTTAGCTCTATCAGATACAAAGCGGCCGTATTTATTTTATGTGCTCCAGTGTTCTTTGATGTGTGCAGAATGTCATACTAGCTTGTTGCGCTAAGTTATGCTAAATTCTGGGGAGGAAAAACTGGTATTGCCATTCTCAAAGGGGTCCCTTGACCTCTGACCTCCAGATATGTGAATGTAAATGGGTTCTATGGGTACCCACGAGTCTCCCCTTCACAGACATGCCCACTTTATGATAATCACATGCAGTTTGGGGCAAGTCATAGTCAAGTCAGCACACTGACACACTGACAGCTGTTGTTGCCTGTTGGGCTGCAGTTTGCCATGTTATGATTTGAGCGTATTGTTTTATGCTAAATGCAGTACCTGTGAGGGTTTCTGGACAATATCTGTCATTGTTTTGTGTCGTTAATTGATTTACAATGATAAATATATACATACATTTTCATAAAGCAGCATATTTGTCCACTCCAATGTTGATAAGAGTATTAAATACCTGACAAATCTCCCTTTAAGGTTAATTTTGAACAGATAAAAAAATGTGATTAATTTGCGATTAATCACTATTTTAATCGATTGACACACCATATATATGCAAATATTTATATTGTAAAATCTCCACTAGTCCATTAAAAACCAAACATCCAGACAAAGCAGGGTATTTTTTGGGACGGGGAGAGAGACGTTTGTGTTACAGCTCGCCGTGCAGACAGGAAGTGGATCTAATGAGAGAGTGTTTTGGGGAAGAAGTCTGCTGTCTTCAGGCAAGATTCTGCCACTCAATTACAACACCGGACAAGTGTGTGTTTGTCTGTGTGAGTGTGTGTGTGTGTGTGTGTGTGTGTGTGTGTGTGTGTGTGTGCACGTTGTTTCCTGTATATATGTGTGTGTGTGACTGTGCAGCCATGCGAGGAAGTGAGCCATTTCTGTGCCCAGGGCCGGCTTCTGGACATCAGCGACCTTTAGGCCAGCGTGGTGGGATGATGTCATCAGTAGGGGACAGTGTCAAGTTTTGCCGGGAGAGTTCGGTGTGTGTGTGTGTGTGTGTGTGTGTGTGTGTGTTAGTCACTGCTCTGTTTATGAGTTGCTCTCTGCTGCACTGCACCAGACTCTCAGTGAGAAAAGGTCATGTGCTACAACTACAGGACTCTCTTTCTATTTGTTGTTGGTTTATTTACTGCCCTGGTTATATAATATAATGTGCATGTTTTGTTCTGAGCCGGGAAAAATATTCAGGTCCTTTACTTATATAATATAGTAGCATTATCACAATGGAAAAAAGGCTCAGTTACAGTATAATAAAAAAGCTGTTTTTTTTCACTTTGCCCTTAATCCGGCATAAATCAACATATTTTATTTTAATATGTTAACACACAATCAAACAAATCTGTGTAATCAGGCTGTTCTCACACACCGTTCGTAGCTATACTTACGAAAAGTAATGCACTAATATTCGTATACATCCTACAAAATAAATTCATATGTAATCCACCACTTAAAAAGTTACATCACTTCTGTATTTTAAGCCAAACGTTGACGGATTTGTCCTGTAACTTCCGTATAGTAACGCCACTTCCACCATCTTTTCCTTAAACCTAATGAAGTTGTTTCAATACGGGTCGGGTGGGTTGCCGACATCGCCACAGACCCCTGACCCCCTGACCCCTGACCCCTGACCCCTGACCGCTGACGCATGTGCATGTCTTTTGGCTCCACTGTGCTGATGTGGTCAGGAGCCAGAGTGCCAAAGAGCCTTAGTCATGACTCCCAGTGCGTGCGTGCGTGCGTGCGTGCGTGCGTGTGTGTTAGCCTGTAGGCAGAAGGCTCAGTGATGAGATGTTGTCTGGCAGTGGGAGAGAAGAGAAGCATGGATGGATTACTGAACGGGCCTACCGGCGACAGGCCCAGGAGCCCACAGTGTCAGGGGCCCCCCCCTGGTCTTCACCAGCAAAATGTCACTCAAAGAGACACGTACCAACCAGGAAGAGACTCAAAATGACCACAAAGAAACACAAAACAACCACAAAGAGATACAATATGACTACAAAGAGATGCAAAACGACTACAAAGAGACAAAAAATGGCCACCGAAAGAGACAGAAAATGACTACAAACAAACAAAAAAATGACCTCAAAGAGACAAAAAATGACCACAAAGAGACACAAAACGACATTAAAACAACTACAAAGACACGCAAAACGACTACTAAGTGACACTAAACGACTACAAAGACACGCAAAACTACTACAAAGAGAAGCAAAACAACTATAAAGACACGCAAAACGACTAAAAAGAGATACAAAACAAATACAGACATGCAAAACGACTACAAAGAGACGCAAAACAACTACAAAGACACGCAAAATGACTACAAAAAGACACAAAATGTCCACAGACACAAATAACGACTACGTAGAGACACTAAATGACTGAGACACAAAATAATCACAGAGATGCAAAATGACTACAAAGAGACACAAAATACCACGAAACAAAAATTCAAACAAAACAAAAACACAACAAAACTACTCGGTTAGGTTTAGTAAAAAACATCATGGTTTGACTTAAAATAACTACGTTTTTACGTTTTTACGTTTTTACGTTTTTACGTTTGTTACGTTATTAAGTTGCGGACGTTTTATATAAATATAACTGCTCAAAGTTTCTACTTCCTGTGTCTCCCTGATTGGCTGTGAAATGGCATTCCACAAGCATTTCGAAAAGTTTAAAGCTCTCCTCTCCTCCCTTCCTCTTCCTCCATCTGTCCTCTTCATGTATTCTATCTCATCTCTAAATGAAGGAGAGAAAAAAGGAAAATGGCCATAATTAAACAGCATTTATGTCTCCGCTCTCCACAGTCTCAAATGCTAATTGGTGACACTGCAGTTCAGCTTTGTCCAATTACTCCCTGCTCTCGCTCGCTTGATTAGCAATCAGTTTCTCTCTCGCTCTACCTCTCTCTCTCTTTCCCAAAACAGCAGAGACGCTCCTCAGCACTAAGTGGATCCCCGAGCTCGCCCACTTCATTTCCCTATCAACGTCCACGTCCACCAGGAGCCTCTGTGGACATTTGTTCTAATATCTTTTATTTGGCTGCACTTTTTTTTTTCAGGTTTTGGAGTTGATTTATTTGTTAAAACATAAACAAAAAACACAGCAAGACACAGAGGAGCAGGAGTGATGTGGAGTCAGTTCTAACTTCCACAGCTCCGATATGATGTTTTCTTCTGGAGCAGCATACTGTATGTTCTTTAGAGTACATTTAAGGACTCACCACTTCAACTCACCACTATGTGTTCATATTTTTTTTGCTGTTTGGTGGTTATCAGGCGGCATCTGAAAAGTGAAGCCAATGTGGAAGTGCCTTAAAATTGCATTCTTTCTAATAGCCAGCAGGGGGCGGGTTTATGGTCTCAATCGCTAGCTTCATCAATACAGCATGATGTTCATTTAGTAAATTAAGTAAAACACCAAGATAGGGACGGCCAAAAAACTAAGATGGCGACAGCTCAAAATCAAGATGGTGACCACCATAAAACAAGATCAACCAACCTCCATTTCTGAGCTCCATCTTACTACTACTTAATGCTTCACGTTTAGCATTAGCTCATGCATTAGCCGCGGTGGTTGTCCTTCCTTCTTCAGTCAGCTTGGTTCTCTATTGGCTGTCGTTCTTTCCCACGTGACTGCGTTATCGGCTGTCCTCGGGGTTCCCCACACACACAACAGGATATCCCATCAGAAATCGGAGCAGCCAGGATGTAAAAAACAGTCCTAACATACCTCACACCACAGGAACATCTGGAAAGATCATCTTTAGATCAATCAGGGCTTTGCTGACGATCGTCGGGAGGAATCAGACCCAAGATCAGCTTGATTCTCGTGTAGTGTGAACCCGGCATAAGTTTGCCATGTGTTGCACTGTGGACGATCATGCTACAAGGGAAAATGTTATACTCTTTGACTGACGATTGATTCAGGGCTTCCCGACTGAAAATCGTCCATTTTTCCGGCAGCAGCCCTGTAGGGGGGGTAGCAGTGAGTTTATTACGATGTTTAGATATGTAAAGTAGCCATCTGGTACACAGATGAACTTTAGCTCACTTAATTCACTTCCTCATTTGCTGAAGTGAAAAACGCAAAGATAGAAATATTTTAAAAAAAGCAGTTAGAAGAAGACGAATCCTCTGGGTGATGAAGAGGAAGAGGAGGCCTCCGTTTCTCCACACTGAGAGTTGATCTGCTGCTCGTGCAGATGGAAAGCTGTTTCCGATCTGTAGCTCATGTTCAACGAATAGCTTATTGATTTCTCTCTCTCCGCCCGCCGGGGGTTCGCATGTTTCATTGTGTTCTCCTGCATGTGTGTGCTCTTTTGTTGCTGCTTGTTTGAACCGACCCACCGAAGCACTTAAAAGAGCAGCAACACAATCATGAACACGCTCACATGGAGCCCGGTCCCTGGATGTTTAATCAGTTCGATTGCTATTACCTGTGGCTCAACAGTCTTAGAGCTGAACCTATCAAGAGGCTCAGTGGAGTGTTAACAGACCCACCGGACACTCCCAGCAGCCTCCCCCCGTCCTCCCCCTTCATCCTCCTCCCTAATAACTTGGTAATAGCAACAATTAGCCACTGCGCTCCATTGGCTAGATGGCTAAGCTCGGGCCCCGTGGCCCATTAATGTTGAGCTGAGGTAATGCGGACTGAATGGGGGGATGTTGGGCCTGATTGGATTTGAATCCCAGCCAGTGGAGGGTTTTAGGAGGATGGAGTTACTGACTATTTGTCTCTGCTTTAATTGTTCTGGGGAATATTCCTGGCACATCTGGTGAAGATGAGCACAAGCAAGTGGAAGCATTTTGAAAATTGGATTATTTATAATAATAACAATAAAGTTTTCATTGCACATATCTAAACCAGACAAAGTGCTTTACAAACATACAACATGAAAACAACTAGGGATAAGATGATACAGGATTTTATCACAGACCTTAATAAAAACACAATAAGTTCATTGTGGTGACGCAAAATTGTTTTAACGCCAGTAATTTCTTTAACACATTAACACTATCAATTTTTCGGAGGTTGTAGTGGGCTCAGTTTTAAAGCTGAGTTGATAAGAGTATTAAATACTTGATAAATCTCCCTTTAAGGTACATTTTGAACAGATAAAAAAATGTGCAATTAATCGTGATTAAATATTTTAATGTATTGACAGCCCTTGTTACATAATTAGGAGACATGATGGTCCATCATGGTCATACAGGGTTGAATCATCTCTGTAAAGTCTACATATTTACCTCGTCGGGGAGTTTTCAAGTCTATTAAATGAAAACTTTTCACATCATCTTGGAAGTTGTCATTAGTTTGAGTGTAGAAACCGGATGGTGTTCTTGCAGCAGCTATCATCATCTTGTCCTCCTCTTCATCACCGGAGGGGGTTTCCTGGTGGTGGAGAGTCAGAGAGCAGCTGAGAGGTCGTCTGTGGACAGAAGAGGTCGTGACTGCAGCCTCTTCAGCAGACCGGCTCTGAAAATGTCACGCTCATTACAGCACTAATACCCTTTACAACGCTGTCATCTTCACACAGACGGATGAAGAGGAGGATTGTTTCAGGGCTGCTGTCCTCAGCAGTTTCTCAGACACTTCCTGTTGTTAAGTCTTTGGCTGCGCTGAGTTCTTGTCAGAAGTTCAGCTTGAGAGAGGATCTTTGTGTTTGGCCAGATAACTTTGTCCTCCAGACGTCGGACTGTGTGTGTGTGTGTGTGTGTGTGTGTGTGTGTGTGTCTCTGAGATTTTGTTCTTTGTTAGAGAGCATCGTGTTGCCCGTTGACCTCTCGCTGCCCTTCGCTGTCCTAAAATCCCCAGCTGCCTGTGGTCACCGCGGTTTTTATATCTCGCCACAAATCTTCTGAGAATCTCTCTCTCTCCTTTTGTCGTCTTTTTTCTCTCTGGGAACTGGAGCTGGAGGACAGTAAACCAGTGTGAAGTCGCTGCTCTATGCTTGTATTGTGGTTGTGTGATTTCTTTTTTTTCTTTTAGCACTTGAAGGTGTTTTTAAGAACTACAAAGAGTATGAAATACATGTTATTAAAATTATTATATTATCTGGACCCTGAGTTGTGTGGAGAAATTGCCCAATAATTGCATCATAGTTTAGAGATGCCCAGAAACATATTTTCAAAGGGACAACTACAAAGAACAATATATGCATGAAGACATGTTATTAACATTCATGTTCTTTTTAATTAGTATTGATTTTTTTGTTCTGTTTATGTCTTGTCAACAGTAGCTTCCTCTGTTAGCTGTGGTGTCTTATTATTGGACGATGACTCGTATTAATTACGCCTACAACATTTTATTAAATCTAAAGTTTCCACCCAAATTAAATCTGAAGCAGTGACTCCAACCTCTTTGACTTTTTGCCCCATTAAAAGGTTGAATATGTCTAGCCAAAGGTCATGTGATTCAGGTTGTTTTCATACAGCGTTCGTAGCTATACCTCCGAAAAGTAATGCACTGTAATTTGTGTATATCCCACATAATCAATTTGTATGTAATCAACATAATCGTGAACCAGGAAGTATAAAGAGGGACTTCCCGTAGGGAGGAGCTCGGGGTGGATGGGAGGGTCAAAAAACACCAGACTTTCACCAGGAGACCGCTGTTCGTGTAACTTCCGTACTTAAGTTGCGCCACTTGCGTAGTTATGTTAATTAAAGCTGCAACAATTAATTGATTAGTTGTCAACTATTAAATTAATCGCCAACTTTTAGATAATCAATTAATCGGTTTGAGTAATAAAAAAAAGACTGTATGCATGTAACAAGCGTAAATTGACACTTATTGCTGAACATTCGTAGGAGAACGCACGAAAAATTAGGAATAACTTTTTGTAAGATATCATACGAACCGTTGTATGTATTTTTTTTCCCATACTTTTGTTCATGCAGCACTAAGGAGTGATTGATTTTTGATTGATTGATTGATTGATTGATTGATCTTGTGTCCGTCTCCTCTCTGCAGCTGTTTCCTGTCTCTGCTGCTGGTCGCTGCCGTGGTTTGGAAAGTCAAACAGACCTGCTGGGCGTCACGACGTAGAGAGGTAGGACATGATCACCTCACGTATGGTTGTGTTTTTGTACTGTATGTATAATGTGTGTATCCGTATATACATACATTGGTTTACAGCACATGTGACGTGGTGTTACGCTGTGTGTCTGCTACACAGGAGCTGTTAGATGCAGCTGCCACATCGGAGATGAAAGTACATATACACTGACGCCCCCCCATCACACCCCCACAGTTGTGAAGGGTGGGTTAATGTCACCAATCCTAAAAGAAAAAAAAAATATCTCCGCTTAACGAGCGTCGCCGTGACGATAAACAAGGCCATCCCCCTTAATTAGTGCTCCTCATGAACCAATTAACTGAGACGAAGTGATGCTAAACGAAGTGGAATGGAGTGATATATCACTTAAAGCGTCAACAGATGCCACATCATTTCATATTCACTCCTGACCCCCCCCCCCACATCAGCTCACCCCCAGCTCCACTCTTTGACTGGTTCTGGATCTATTCTCGGTAATAACCCACAGTCGCTTCCTCACTTTTATCCATTTTTTCTCTTGTGTTTGAGTCATCAGGGAGGAATCAGTGTTGCTTATGAGCAGCAAAGATAATAGTCTGTTTTTATTGGTGTAATCCACACTCGCTCCGCGGGGAACTATTGTGCTTAAATACACTTGTTGGTTTCTGGTCCCCCCTCCTGCCACGGCTGCCGTTCTGCCATTATGCAGAAAGCGCTGCTGCTTTCATGTGCAAATTAACTTTCAGTATGTAAATGTTGGCAACGTGTTATGTTGCTTTTATAGTCTTTCAAAAAAAAAATCTGCTTCAATTAAGAGGATTCATAATCTTTGTTGTTGTTGTTGTTGTTGTCTTCGCTGCCTGGTAAGAAATCTAAAATCAATGAAATAGTCCACAGGAGTAGTTTTACAGTAAAGCTCTGTGATTTTAGTTTTTACATATGCGTTTGTGTTGACGTTGCAAATTGTTAAAATTACTTCATCCGTATACTTTTGTTCATGATGATCGGCCATTAACGACAAGATGATGACTCATTGTGTTTCCATAGCGCAGCAATGACATCAGACTGTATTCAGCCCCCCCACACAGCTTATCTAACAGTTAGAACCTACATAAAACCGGTTTACTCTTAGCAGTGTAAAATGTGCGATTTTCATATGTTATCTATTTTTAGAAAAACTATTTTCACGCTGACACCCGATGCAGTAATAGTCCATGGTGAAGCAAAAGTACCGGGACAAAATGTTGTTTTTGAAATGCTAAATGGCAACAAATATGGATCGAAGCAGAATTTTTCATTAGATAAAAACTTTTTTAATGTTTTTTTTTTTTTTTAAATGGTTACATCGACCTTTTTTCAATACATTTTGACTTTTGGACTGAAGACTGAGAGAAGGTAGGTGCTATTGCACACAATGTTTCTGTAATTTATTCATAATAATAATGTCAAATGTCAACGTTATGAATGTAGCATCGGACTATTCGGTAAAGTCTTAGTGCACACACAGGACACAAGTTTTATAGTTAGACAAAAAGTGGGATTATTTTCTCTGTCATTTCTCATATTTTACACATATGATATACAAATTAGTTCCCATTCACTGTCTCAATGCAACTATACGGCCACCATGCCTAATGTTGTGTTTACAGCAGGTCATGCTGTTCCCTATGGCTGAAAAATACTTGACCACAGGTTTAAACAAAATAATGTTATAATGAGCCTGATTTAAAGGTCACATATGTGAGAATTAAACAGATTTTTGTATCTGAACATTTTTTATTCAGTTGTTTGCATCTGTGCACACAGGTGTGCATGTGATGTTTACATGTTTCCAGTGATAGATACCTGTGTTTATCCACCTGTGACCCGACCAGCTCAGTGTTTGTTTAGCATTGTTTCCCCGGTGAGAGGAGCAGTGCACCGGCTCCTGGCAAGCCGGCCAACACTCGCCTACATTATTTATGAGAGCCAGGCTCATATCACAGCACAACCGCAATGCTGCATTTACTGCACTGTTGGCTTATTTACCCAGAATCCCTGCTATTCCTCTCCGTCTTTCACTCACTCCGTCTCTCCCTCCGTCTTCCTGAGGGCTGTTTCTTTCTTTTATACCATCTCTCCCTTTAGATAACAGAGGATCTAATAAATGGAAACCTCTGCCTTCCAGGGAGAAATCATCACTGTAGGAACTCTGGCGATTAAACTTTACTTTCTCCCCATCATCATCTGCACTTAATGTTACCTTTTTTTTTCATCACATAATTAATTCATCTAGAATGGCATAAAGGAAGCAAATGAAATGCCCTCAAAGTGTGATCTCTCACTTTAGGGCAGCTCAAGCTGCGGCTGACTGAAGAAAAAAACAGCATTTCACAGATTTCACTGAGTAATGGTACTCAGCCAAGCTTAGAGGGAGACCATGACATTTCAAAAATTTTTTACTTATTTCATTTTCTTCACCACTCACTGTTACATTACAGGGAACTTTTTCTGGATTTGTCCTTTAGCTGCTCTAAAATGTCATCAGTGAAACCAACTGCTGTAAGCAAGCGAGCCACAATGCAAACTATGTTAATGAGCCGAGTGTCAGCGGAGGAGCCCTTTCACTAGGACAGGAACACTTCCTGTTGCAGGCAAAACGCAGACAAATGTACAAAATGTCAGACTTTTCTTTTAAAGGAATACTTTACCCCCCAAATGACTCTCTGTATATCCAGCCAAGTTGTATTAGATAGCGTATGAATGAGTCAGTAATTCACAAGTCATTTAGCGCACAATAAGAGCACTGTTCTTGCTTTTAGTGTGTCATTTATACGCCATGTAGTCTGTACTGTCTGCAATGTTAATACATCTGCGTAAATTTGCTACGCTCAGAGCTAGTGATGTTGAATAGAAAGTTGGTGGGAGGGGAGGTGGATGGGTCCAACAAACACAGGACTTTCAACCAGGAGACCGCTGTTATTTTGAAGTTACGTAATGCCGGGTCCACACTACACTAGAATCAAGCTGATGTTGGGTCTGATTCCTCCAGACGATGGTCAAAGCCCTGATTGTTTGATGGTTCTAAAGATGATCTTTCCAGATGTTCCTGTGGTGTGAGGTATGTTAAGAGTGTTTTTTACATTCCCCGATCGACTCAGAAGTCCATCCTGGTCCCTTCGATATCAAATGGTAAATATTAAACATGTTCAATATCTCCGATGGGATATCCTGTTGTGTGTGGGGAACCCCGAGGACAGCCGATGATGCAGTCACGTGGGAAAGAACGATCATGGCGGCCGCAGCTAAGGCATGAGCTAATGCTAAACGTGAAGCATAAAGTAGTAGTAAGATGGAGCTCAGAGATGGAGGAGCAACTTGTTGATTAGTGTTTATTTAACGTGTCTCCATGACTTCATCCATCCTTCATCAGTTTTCAGTACAAAGTAAAAACTAACATCACTAATTCTTCCTGCCCGTTGTCCTCCATGTTTGTTTACACTAAAGTCACGTTTGATCGACAGAGATTTTGCTAGATTTTAGTTTTTTTTTAGTGGAAACTCTTGTTGTTGATGAGTGAATCTGTTAGTGTGTGGTGTGCTGTGTGCAAAACTATATATAAACATCCGTTTACAAACTCTCACACAACTGGTGAAGTATAATCCAAGTCTCATTTATCCAGTCGGATGGTCACTACTTCACAAACACATGCATCTTCACTAAAACCTTATAGTTTTATGATAGGAGATCTACAGTGAGATAAAGAGTCTTTTATTTTGTAGCTTCATTGCTGGTCCCAGTCAGCTCTGCAGCCTCACTTACTCTGCACCGCCGAGCGAGAAATTAACAATGCTAATCAATGAAGCTGAATGCTGTGTTTTTATCATCTCCTTGTGTTGATGTATTTAGTGCCGGCCTGATTATTATGGAGATAAACTGCAGTTGTCAGGTGCCTCGGGGGCTCCAGAGAGAGGTGGTCAATACAGCCAGATTTATCTAATGTATAGATATTGTTATTGTATTATACCACGAGCTGTTATTACTGATCAGATTGGGCGTTTTCAAACAGGGAGCTTTACTTCTGTTCCAAATAGAACTGCACTATGTATTTTATTCTTACCTTTTATTATGAAACAATTATTCTTTTGACTCAAGATTTTATTTCAAGACCACGACTGCGGGGATATCACTAAACTTGCCATTGTCTATTTGACGTGTTATCATCATTACTGTGATGGCTGATTGAAAACAAAGGAACATTCACACGTAAAATTTAGCTCTGCGATGCCTTTTGATTATTTTATCAAGACATTTCTCATGGTACACTTATACATACACACATGGCAATACAAGAAATTAATGAATAGGAATCTCCAGTTGTTTTCTGTGGGTGTTTTTATGGGAATGTGGATCTTTCTGATCAACATGAGGAGTGCCTCAGTGCCTTGCATGTTCCACATTTTATCATAAGCGTGTCATGCAGTATGGGACTCGCCCTGCCTTGGTCTTGGTGTTGACTTGGTCTCAACCCCTCAAAGTGTCGGTCTTGTCTCGGCCTCAATACACTCTGGTCTTGGTCTTGACTTGGTCTCGGTTTAGGTGATCTTGACTCATATTTAAATTTTAAAAACTTTGGCGTAGAGGACGTAATCCAGGGTTTTGCAGGATCATCCACGTAGATATGTAGATATGTTTTTTCCAACTCAGCTGCACAAATTAAAGATCTGTACAATGTGACAATAGACGGGACTGCAGCTGCTTCAAAGGCTGAAAACGTAACATCACACTGGCGGGTGGTCTGCTTCGCAGATTTGAGTTAGTGGGGGCGTTCTGTCAGGTTGTAATATGAGGAAATAGAGGAGCTCTTTCTAGTTTTGCCTGCGGTGTGAAGCTTCCTCTGCTGGCTCTCCTCTGCTCTCCAGAGAGCTGCTCTAGTGGGGAACCACAGCAGAAGGTGAAAATAGGATCTCTTCACTGTTAATTATGGATCACAACCAGCCACAAGACTACAAAGAAAACTGGGTATTAATAGAACCACGGCTTTATGTTAATTGCTTTTTTTCTCTTTTCTCATTTTATAACCAACAATCATTTTTTTTGGATATGAGATCAAACAATCAAAAGCTACTTTGAAATTCTAATGCTGATGCGCAGAGACGGGCTGCGCACCATGTCTCCGTAATAGGGTTGCCCCTCTGAAGACTCTGTGTGTGTTTGTGTGTTGTTGGGGTTGATTTCATATCGCCTCTCGGCCAGATAAATAAGTCAGAAGACATGTGAAAAGATAGAAAGACAGTCAGCCAGAAGGACCAGATTGAGGTCCTCTCCTCCCCGTTGACTGTTTCACATACATTTTTCATCATTCTCCTCTACCTTCAAATCAAATAACTAATTAAAACTTGAAACGCAACTTTTTATGGCATTATCAGCAAAGCAGAGCTGTCTTTTTGGCTGTCTCCATCTTGGCATTTTGCAACTAGAAGTGACACGACAGGGTGGAGCTAAGTACAATCGAACGCTGAATAAGACATTTTTAGGCAATGAAAATTTTACAATTAACTGTGATGAAGTGAAAACACACTGTGAAAGGGTCAAAGTTCTAAGACGAAAACACGAACAACTCCCAGACCGGACGACGCCGTGGTAGCGACCTGTCAATCACAAGGTAGCCCCGCCCTAAAGCAACCCCTGCTTTATGGTCTGTTTGACTCTAAATGGGACCATAATTTACTAAATGAACATCATGCTGTATTGAAAAAGACTTGAAACTAGTGATTGAGACCATAAACTCATGTTTACAATGTTTACTGAGGTAATAAATCAAGTGAGAAGTAGACTCATTTTCTCATAGACTTCTATACAATCAGACTTCTATAGGTAGAAAGAATGCAGGTTTAAGGCACTTCAGCGTTGGCTTCACTTCTCAGAACCAGAGGTTGCCGCCTGTTTTACACGCTGCAGTAAAAAAAGACCTGCAGTTTAAAATACAATCAATTCAACAACGAGATATATATTACACGTGTCAATTCAGCTCAAATGAATATCATCCAAAAAACGACCATCAGGCCACATTAATATCCAGTTTAACACAAGTCAAACCTTTGTTATAGAGCACATTTAAAAAGTCCTTTTACAGAGACGTTAAAAATACAAATAAATAAAAGAAAACAATAAAGACAGAAAGAGACATGCATATAAAAATACAACAGGGATATTGCACTGAGTACCACTGAATTGTAAAGACAATACACAACCAATATTTGACAATTATTTATTTGAATATGAGCAGCATTTTCTAAATAAGCCAATGTTCTTCTCATTCACTGCCTCACAGATGATAAACACTAAAACGTCTCGTCCATCTGTTGCTCTATAAAACTTTGTTTCTCTCAGTTTGTTTATTCAGCTTGCTGGAGCATTTTTCAAGTTCACATCCCAGACAGATGTTGCCACAGTTCCTCGTCAATAAGTTGTCCTAAAGACTTTCCAGAGTCTTGAAGAGTCAGACAGGCCTCACTCTGAGCAGATTACACTGATGTGAATGACGTTAGCTGACAGCGCCTCCTGACCTCTGCTGTCTTCACCGCTATCACAGCAGCTCCTCCTCTCACATTCATTTTCTTAAATTAGATGTTTGCGCTCCTCTTGCATGAGTTAATTAACATATTGTGTCATTTCTCCCCTACTCTCATTACGGAATTACACTCCGAGATACTCCACTCTGAATTACAGGAGGGGGAGAATTCGCAGCATAATGAAGAGAGCTTGATTAAAATTTAAGTTTTTAGGCTGTTTTGTTTGTTTAGGACTTGTCAGCGCTGCATCCAATAAGCTGGCCTGTGGAACTAATTATGCTGCTGTAAATGGTTTCCTGAGGTCTCTTAGAGTCTAATTTCAACTGCTAGATGATAAGTAAAGGTACTCAAGTGAACGATTGTGTCAAAATTATGGAGTTATTGAACCAAAAGCCATTTATTAAGAGAGTAAGTAGGCAATATTGGACAAAGACACACAAAGCAAACTAAATAAATAAGCTTACAATGTGATTACACTGCTTCAGTAGCTTTTTCTTTTCTTTTCTTTAACTGTTACTGTAATGTTTCCCCGGCGTTCTGCAGAGGTGATGTTCTGCTCTGATTGCTCGGTCCTTGGCTACCACACACTCCAATCTGCAGTTGGACAGATTAGCATGTCTGGACCAGCGGATGCCAAAGCACTTGTGTTTTTGTGTTTTTGTGTTTGTGTGTTTGTGTGTTGATGCTGTACAGTACTCGTGTGTGTCTGTTATGTAGCTGGCATTAATCGAGGTGACGGATTAGTAGAAGAGGTTTAATGTGGCCAAGCATGGCTGGGTGTCTGTGGATGGCCGCTGTGTAAACAAATCAAAGGGACGAGACAGGAACACACACATGCACACACACACAAAATCAAGCCAACACGCTGCTGCTGCTTTAACCTCTGACCACAGAGACGAGTCTTCTCTACCGTCACATTAACAAGCTGGCCAACTGTGCAAACTTCCAGTATATAGCTGCACGTATACCAGGGGTAGTCACAAGTTTTTACATAAAGTCAGAGGTCTTGGCCAATGGAGCAAATCACCTCAACAAAAATAAATAAAAAGAGTTAACTGGAGAACCATCCTGTGATGGGATCACACCAGCCGTGACGCCAAATTGGAAAGTGGGGGCCCACGTCTTACCCCCCTACTTCTGGTGCCATTGCTCGGACCACACCCATCCTCAAACTAAACCATCATTTCGATCTCACCTACACACCTGTGAATTTTTGTGACAAAGGAGGAGATGCTTTAGGGCGGAGCTACCTTGTGATTGACACGTTGCTACCACAGAGTTGTCAAAAAAAACAGCAATATGGTGACGGCCACAAACCAAGATGGCGATGGCCCAAAACCAATATGGCGACGGCCAAGAACCAAGATGGCGACGTCCAAAAAGCAAGATGGCGATGGCCAAAAAGCAAGATGGAGACGGCCTAAAACCAAGTTGGTGACGGCCCCAAACCAAGATTGCGACGGGCAAAAACCAAGATGGCGACGGCCAAAATACCAAGCTCTGGGCTTCAAAACAGTATTCCACAAACCGATGGGTGACGTCCCGGTGACTACGTCCACTTCTTATATACAGTCTATGGATTGGGAGCACGTTAGCATGCTGACGTTAGCATTTAGCTCAAAGTCCAGCCTCACAGTGCTGTAGACTCTTAGTCTTGTTAGATTATATATAACTATATTAATATTGCCATTTTGTGTTTCTATGATTATTAATCTTTCACTTTGGCAAAATTCCTGCTAGTGACGTTTCACTTCTTTTACTAAGAAGTTCGAGTGTGATACTGTACATCACTTTTCGATGAGCAAACAGGAAAGTACATGTTCAGTTTGCTTTAGGCTTGTTGCTGCTCCTCAAAGAAGAACTGCAAAACAAAAGAACTAGAACTTTAAAAAAAGAGTTAAATATATGTGGTATTAGAGAAAAAAATACACTATTTTGTTTCCAAAAACTAAGAGGAATAACCGTGATGAGTAATTGTGATCAAAGAACAGTTATCATGGGAAATGATCACACACACACAATAAGGCAGCTGTGTATATTTAGAAAAAGCACCGTGAGATTTGGATTTTGCCTAAAACTTCTTCCTAAACTTGTATGCAGTCTTGTTTTATCGGCATCTCTGTTTAATCACCCATGTTATCAGCTGATTAAATAGGCGTTATCAGTTGTTATCGCTACCATTGTAAAGCGACAGATGGGCAGATCTGCTTCTACTACGCTGTAAAAGTGAAAGCGAAACTTAAAAACGACATTGTTAAACTGAATGAAACATTACATTTTGAACACAAACAAAACAGCTGTTGAGTTTGTTTAGTTTATTCATTTGCTCAATTATTTGGATACAGAATACATAGAATAGGAAAAGCAGTGATTTCAGTGCAGGAGAGGAAGGAAGTCTGAAAGGCTTATTCAGAGTTCTCCCCTATTTAAACAAATAAAAAAATGACTCTTACTCATCAACAAAGTAAGAAAGAACACAACACATTAAATACATACACAAAACTTACAAGCAATCAACTTTTTCTCCCACCCCTAATCTATAGACAGCAATAAATGTTTTCTAAACCGAGGAATCAAGACAACTTAGTTAGGTTTAGGCAACAAAACATCGTGTTTTGTCTTAAAATACCCATGTTTGAAAAGTGAAAGTGAAAGTTAACGCTGTGAACACAAAGAAAACAACATGTTTTTTGTTTCATATGGAATACAAACCATGGGTTAAGGCAACAAAACTACAACGTCTTTAGGTTTAGACAACAAAACTACAACTCCTTTATGTTTAGACAACAAAACTACAACTTCTTTATGTTTAGGTTACAAAACTTCAAGTTCTTTAGGTTTAAGCAACAAAACTACAACTTATTTATGTTTAGGCAAAAAAACTACAACTTCTTTAGGTTTAACACAACTACAACTTCTTTAGGTTTAGGCAACAAAACTACAACTTCTATAGGTTTAGGCAACAAAACTACAACTTCTTTTGATTTTTTTAGGCAAGAAAACAGCGCCTGACTTCCACTTCTGCTCCTGTCACATATACTTTGGTCGCTAGAAGTCGCTGTTGCCTTCCTTTATACCTTCTTTAGGTGATCTACCATGTGAATAGATGATAAGACCTACTAGTGGGTGTAGTAGGCCCCTATTGACCCACATCTATGGGGCTTATAGCGACTGATAACGTCTATTTAATAGCCTGACAGCAGTCTAATCGGCTGTTTGGTGATTGACCATGTGAATCCATGATTAAACCTACCAGTGGGTGTAGCAGGGCCCTTCTGACCCACATCTATGTGGCTAATAACATTCAAACTGTACTGTGTGTACATGCGAGTTGCATACAAAGTATTTCTGACAAGTTAATGTATACAGTGACAGTGATGAAAAGTCTCAGTGGAGTTTTCAAGTTCTATTTATCCCCTCATTGAGAATAAGAAATTTGAAAACATGAGATGCGGTAAATGTTAATGATGCTTCGCTGCTATCAGCGCGGCCCAGGTGACCGCCGTCACCATCACACATCCAGATTAGCTTGAAGGTGGCGGCGTTCAGAGAGGAATTCAGCAGCGCCACGCAGCTACCAGCCAACTTCAAAAGCATTCGGAGAGAGGGAGGCAGGAGGGGGTCTGGTTGTGAAGAGAGAGGGGGGGAGGTTTTTGTGAGGGACACAGCAAGGACATCTCCCCGGAGCCATATGGTGGTTGAGATAGTTTTTTCCGGTTGTGTTTGTCTGTCTGTTCCGTTTAGGATTTTTACCGGGAAGCGCCGTAGGCCGGCCGTCTGTAATAATATATCTCCCTCCCTACTCTAAGTTTCCCCTCAACCATCTCTCTCTTTATTTCTCTGTCTCTTTGTTTCTGCTGCTATCCTGGTAATC
Source organism: Sebastolobus alascanus (assembly GCA_916701645.2). NCBI lineage: Eukaryota > Metazoa > Chordata > Actinopteri > Perciformes > Sebastidae > Sebastolobus > Sebastolobus alascanus. Next base: position 1,521,203 of record CAKAOJ020000036.1, on the reverse strand, counting down.
TGCTCGCCGTTGTCATCGTGACTGATGGTCAATGTTGACTCAAGGTGGGGACGGGTGGTCTCGCTCATATTAATAACTTCACACCTGAATCTGTGGTTTGACTCCTGGACCTTTACTCCACTGTCCTCGGACGTGTCTCCATTTCCATACGGACAGATGATTGTTTGTGTGTATATTTATATTCACTGTACACTCACAGTTCAACCTAATATATTGTCATACATTTAGGCAGCATAATTAATTAATTAATTGATTGAATAAATTGAAATTGAATTTGAGTCCAAAGACTATATTTAGTATAATAACGAAAAAATGCTACAACATTTGTTCTGATTTATCAAAAGTCTTGAAATTTGGTACCATCATACTTTAGACAAGTACCTAACAGTAAAACTTTGAAAATTTTAGATCACATAAAAAAATCACACTTTTATTAATAGTCAAAGTCAGGATATTTGAAAAATGAGGAAAAAAGCTAACATTGTGTTTATTAAATGTTTTCCATATGCATTTCTGCACTGCATATTAGTGAATATCTTTGATATTCACTAAAAATAAAGTGATCAGTCGTTACCGCCGAATGTGGTCTGGGCGATCAGATCTCAATGTGTCCTCAGTGCATCTTGAGTGAATTCACACCTGTACTTATAGCTGTACCTGTCTCGCTATGGATCATCTCTTAGCCTTGTATCAAACTTCATCATATAATAATGCCATCATCATAGCTGACATTGTGATCTGCATGTAGCAAACGTTGCACAGATCAAAGCTAAAACCACTGAAGGATGTTTTGAATTTAAATTGAGCAGATGATGTCGGTGCGGTGGAGCCCCGAGTCTTTAAGCTCCATCCCTTCATACAGGACCGGTGTGGGTGTCTGGGTTCTGCATGTGTTGCTAAACATATCTCTGTACCAACATAATCCTTGTCCTATCATAAACCAGTGGACAATGATGATCCTAATCCTGCTCTAAGAAGCTTTTCATAAACTGGAGGCACACACACACACACACACACACACACACAGTGCGGTGCTTGTACAGAAGTTTGAATACACACTGTGGGTGGGAGCTCTGAAATACACCTTCCTATATTTTTGGATCTGGATTTTAAAATGATTGTTGACTTACTGCAGGTGTGTCCCCGCATCAAAATACTGTAAGCATGTTTTTAAGTCCCTGCAGTTTGGGGAAAAATTCTATATTCCAATTCAAAGCATCCTCAGTAAAGTTCGATATCACTTTGATGTGGGCTTAGTTGAGAAATTAGATGTTTTCGCCCATTTTACTCGAGTTGGACCGCCGGTATCATTTGTGTTCATTCGCTCTAGACGCGTCGGAGAGGAGGAGGAGCTTTTCTCCATGGATACCAACAGCTTCTCTTTCCTCCATCAATCATCGTAGAAATAACCACTGTTGCTGCTTTGTACATGTTGTGGAAGTCCCAGATATGTCAGAAAACCAAACGCCGTCGTGTCTGGGTTCATAACATCACCCAGCGGCGAGCTGTATTCACATACAGTACCATTACACTGACTGTATCTAGCAAGCCGCACGTCGCTACTGTGGTATGAACCCAAAATAAACAGATTGTGCTGTGATTTAATATCCATAAACAGATAAAAATGATGCTGAAATAACTACATAATGATGTTGATTTGCAAAAAATCTGAATTCATGCTTTGTCAGGTCTGTTACCAAGACAACAATCAAAGAACTTTTAAATCCCTTGTTTTCTGAACCACCAGACTCCATTCACAAAAACAGTAATTTTACCTCTCAGACGTTTCCATACAACTCCACTACAAAAAATCCAAACTAACCCTTTCAGTTATTTCCAAACTTAGCACAGCTAACGTTGACTCAGCTCATGCTAGTGTTCACATTACAATGCTTTTTGCTAACGGCTGGGTGGGCGTTTCCATTTGAGAAAAAACCCCGTAAAAGAACACAGATTGGTCCCTTAAGTCCAAGGTATTCTGGGGGATTTGTACAGTGTCATAAATTACTGTGGCTGACACTTGTTTGGAAGTATTTCTGTAATGGGCATTTTACAGAAAGAGAAAATGGTGTTTCATTGATCTGAATATATGTGAACATATTTGGACATTTATTTGGCATTCACCAACAACAGAGCTGATACTGGAATGTACATTTTTTTTCATTTCATTGGGCTTTTAACGCTGGCTTTGGTACAAAATCTCTTTTTCTTCTTCGACATCGTCACCTTGAATTTTGTTCTCAAACGTTAATGTTATCTCCCTTCAGCACAGAAAGAGCACACACATACTTGCTCATCATGTTTTTGTATAAGGAAATATTCTTCACTTTTCATGCATATAGACACTTGTTAGACAAAACAGACTCCCTCCAAACGGTCACTTCAGTTTAAAACTGGTTACAAACATTTAATATAAGAAACCAAACATGCAGCTAATATCTTAAGTGCAGAACAATCTCAGTCCAATTAGCTGCAGCTCTCACAATAAATTCATCTACAAGTGGAACTCGTGCTGTTCGCAGTGATGCTGATTTGTTTAGGAAGCAGATTAAACTGAACTTCATTTCAGAAACCTACACAAATACCAGGCTGAATATCGGGGAACTCTGCTGCTTTAGAGCGAGTTGGAGCCAAATTGCTTGTGGGGATTAAACGCGAGGCTGTACACACTGAAAACAATAATGAGGTTCGTCCGTGGAGAGAGAAGTTTGCATAACACAGAGAAGTCTGGGTGTAAATTGTTTTATTGGTGGGAGTGAGTTTAAACTGTTTGTTATATTAAAGATCTGAATTTAGTCTGAGACATAATCACATTTCAACTTTAATCTTTCAGAAGTATGATTCTGCAGACGGAGGGATGAATTAATTTAGAAATGGAATATGATGGGAAGATAACACAAGTAAAATTAACATTATTGAAAACAGTTAATTTGTAAATGCATTCACATTTGATTAATTCAATTAAAGATAACAAATTGAAATATAATCATTAAATGTTGGTTTTATTATTTATTTATTTTTCCATTTTAATAAAATGGAGAATAAAGTCATAATATTACGAGATTTAATTAGAATTAAGTCATACTATTTCAAGAAAAAAAAGTTATAATATTAAGAGAATAAAGTCATAACTTTACGAGAAAAAAAGTAATTTCCTCCTCCACAAAAGAGGCAATTTACAACTTTTTTTCTCTTAAACTTCTGACTTTATTCTCATAATATTACGACTTTTCTCTCGTAAACTTATGACTTTATTCTCATAATATTATGACTTTTTTCTCTTAAACTTATGACTTTATTCTCATAATATTACGTCTTTTTTTCTCGTAAACCTATGACTTTCTTCTCGTAATATTATGACTTGTTTTATCATAAACCTCTGACTTTATTCTCATAATATTATGACTTTTTTTCTCGTTAATTTATGACTTTATTCTCATAATATTACGATTTTTTTTCTCGTAAACTTCTGACTTTATTTTCATAATACTACGACTTTTTTTTTCTCATACTCCGTCGTAATTATTATCACTGTAAAGTGTAAAATATTCTACTTTGTGTTCATTAAGAACTAGAATACATTGGAAGGTATTCTGATATCCACGTTACTCTCTGTTTCCACTGTGAGGCTGTTGGAATATCTATCGTATTCAGTGCTGTGTGACCCGGTCAGAGCGGCGCTGAATGAGGCATCGTTTCTTTCTATTGTTAAACTCCGTCCACCGTCTATGTTCACGAGGCTTCCTCTTGAGATTTACATCTTTCTACTCGACTGAGTCGTCCTCTGTGACTAGAAGAACTCTGTAGTCTGAAGCAAACACACAGCAGCAATAAGATGCACAGGTGAATGGACTCTGAGACCTGCTACTTATTAGAGTTTTACATCTGAACCAAAGCTTTGTCCCCGGGGCTCACTGGTCCATCATCTCTGTGTGTGTCTGTCGCGAATCACAAACAAAAGAGAGACAACATGTTCACCTTCTATATCCTTTCAGAAAAGCTCTTGTCCATCTTCTCACAAGTAATCAGAATGAACGTCAAAATATCTGCATCTATATTTCATGTGTAGGCAGTCACAGGACGGACTGCCAGCAGTAATGATTAGATTGACTTCACTGATTATCACAACGTCAACATGAGAGGAGGAGTTAATGAGTCCAATCAGACCTGCTGGAAAGAAACGCTCCATGATACATAAACATACATACGTTCATTTCTGTTGCCTCTGCATGGCTCTCAACATGGCCACAGCTGAGCAGATGGCCTGTAGCTAACGAAGCTAACAACGCTAACAGTGCAAACGGTGGTTAACCTGGGTGGGAAGTCCGTTGATGTCCGCGTAGGGAGGAGGACGGAATGATGGACGGGTCAAACAAACACTTTCATCCAGGAGACCGCTGTTGGTGTCTCATATGAAACTAAAAATCAACTTATTTTGATATATGTTTGTAGCTTAATAACGTAACAAACGTAGTTATTTCAAGCCAAACCATTTCTACCTGCGGCTGTAATCTGGGAGAAAATACGTTTCCCTCGAAACGTTAATTGAGAATGCAGTTTATTTGTATGGGAGCGTAATTCTATATGAGACGGGGCTGGTTGAAACACATAATAAACCTGATTCACTATGAAAGCGACCCGTGATGCTGGTAATACAGCAGACAGGCAGCACTCTAAAGTTAATGGACAAGAGAGCAATGAGGTTGAAGAGTCAACACATCATCATCATCATCATCATCATCATCATCTCTCTCCATCAGCTATAAAACACAACTAGCTTCTATGGCAACCAGCAGCCCGGCAACACACAACTACTAACACGCTCCACAGAAGACGTCCTGAGTGACTCCAACCGCCAGAAAGACAATTATTGTCTCTAATTAGAGGATCTCTGAGTGGACCGCAGCGTCTCTCTGCCTCGTCCTCTCCTCCTCCCGGTTCACAATCAATGTAATGTACTTTTCAGTTCATCTTCCATTTCTAACTTCACCAAGACAACAGGTAGAGAAGGACATGCAGGAGCAGAGATAGCTTCTTCAATTTCACCTCTCCACTCTCTTTGGGCTGTGTTTTTGTTTAATTCACAACATTAATCACGTGTTTCCTGCGACCGAACAGTGACGCTAAGGGGTCAGTATGTGACAGGCTGGGATGAGAACGTGGTGAGACTACATGGTGTACAAATGACATGCCAAAAGCAAGAACAGTGTTCCTATTTGCACGCAAAATGGCTTGTGATTTAACGTGTAATTCATACACCATTTAGTGTTGCAATTCTGTATTATTATAATTCCGGGTTTCCCCAGTCCCCAATTCATGTTACGACCCGGCCTAGGGGAAACCCTGGCGCAACATGAATAATGAGGCTTCCCTCTCCCAAGCTCCCAAAGACGACCAACAACGAGGAATTTGCAGCCCTTTAAAAAGTTTATTTAACTCATCTTCAGAGTAGGCAAATAATAAACAAAACACAGCTCAACAACCTAAACTTACCTACTTAAAATAAAGGAAACAAAAGACAAATACTAACCTAACTCCTACAGAAAAACAGGAGAAAAAAGGGTTAAACAACAGGCTGCCTACCCCCACCGAACCTGGGCTGTATATCTGTTAACCCGGCCTTTTGAATCGGTATCTTGAGGCTGGAACCAATCAGCTCCCTGGATCAACCTACACACCTACACCCAATCAGCCACCCAGCCAAGCTTACCTGCAGCTCATCACACACACACACACACACACACACACACACACACACACACACACACACACACACACACACACACACACACACACACACACACACACACACACACACACACACACACACACACACACACACACACACACACACACACACACACACACACACACACACACACACACACACACACACACACACACACACACACACACACGCATATCACAGAGAGAGAGAGAACAGAAGGATCCAGCACAGAGCACATTACAGCACATACAGGAAATACAGAAATAAATGTTCTTACGACCTCGGGGTCGTAACAAGTTGTAGTTAGAAGATCAGCTGCACATGAACCTCTTTTGTGTCTTTTCGAGGATGCAAAGAAAATAAGTTGGCTTAACGGCATTTTTGGACGTTTTTTTAAAACGAACTTGGTATGCAGACACTTTTATTTATAAGGAGGAGCTTCATATTCATGGTTAAATACTGTCTAGGTGATGGTGATGATGAGGCGTTGATTGGAAAACCCAGTAGAAACGTGTTAATTAGTGGACAAACAGAACAAACACATCGAACACGTGATCAATGAGCCGCTGTCCGCTTTAACATTTTACCTGAAGAAAGTTTGATGAAAGTATTCCCCCCCCTCCCTCTCTGAACTCTTGGACAGGTTTGATCAGAGAACAGTCTTCAGTTCCCCTCCTGCTCGGCCGTAATGGGACAGGTCGTCTCTCCGGCTGACTGATCGGTTCAGTAATGTAGGCAGAGTGCTGTGGTGGCAGGGTAATTGGCCGTGATTTAAAAACCCTCGGATGGCTTAAGTGGGAATGCAGTTTGGCAAATTAATGGTCCTTAATCGAACGTGTGAATGGTTTAATATGGCGGAAAAAGACTCCACTGAGGGCTTTGATAGAGAGCAGAGAGACTTTATTTAAACCAAAACGACCAATAGGATTCAGATCCAAACATTCAAATGTTGGTTAAAATATGTTTTAGTGTCAAAATGCTATTTTCCCTTCAAGTCCTTCTAAAAACTGTTTCCCACATGACCTGACGTAGGTTACTGCATGATGACGCTGCTACATGTACGGTATATATACATCATTATAGTCAGTGTATTAATACAGTAACTTAGATGGCGGTCGGCGTGCTCCCAGTTTGGAGAATGATGAAATGCCTTGTAAGTTTGCTGCAAACCAATTTCCCCACGGGGACGAATAAAGTATCTGTCAATCTAGGAAGAAGAGATAATAGTGTTAGTTTGTTTAATGTGGTCTTTGTTTGACGAACCAAGTTAGCAGACATTGACTTCGCAACGGACTTCACGTGACAATATTCACAACTTGGATTCATTTTTTAGAAAAAAAACCTTTTGATTCTTTTGATCGGAGGTCCCTTATGGACTCGAGGAATATAAATAATTGAGGAATGGACACATATTCAAACTTTATGCCCGCTTCAAAGGGAGGGAGTCACCACTTTGTTTTTGTTCTCTCTTGTTTATCATGACGGTAAATCTGAATGAATTAAGCTTTGTTGCCCATGATTTCCATAAAATGAACTGGACGATTGGATCGTGGAGAGTTTAACTGATCTAACGATGTGTAGCATGTCCATATTGATAAAAGTAGGGCTGTCAAAGTTACTGCGATAATAACGGGTTAACTCAAATTCGTTTTAACTCCACTAATTTCTTTAATGCATTAACGCAACTTGCGATTTTTAAGTCGTAGCGGTTTTAAAGCTAGAGTGAAGATACTGGGATCATATGAAACTAAAAAACCTAATAAATCCATTTGTACCAACCATGTCATACTAGCTTGTCGAGAAGGAGGTTAAATAACGCTCCAAACTTGCGACTCTCACTAACACAAACTCCCACTACTAGCTATCAATGGAAGTTTTAAGATAGTATACTTTAGAAGACCAGAGAGTTCTTGCTCGGTGCAGCGTTGGTTGGAACGTCGGGTCTCTTCAGGCCGTGAGAGTGGAGCTGTTTCTCTTTGATTACCTGAGCAGGTAATTATGGTTGTTCAGTGGAGAGAGAAGCAGCTGAGAGACAGAAGCTCCTTGACTTCAGACTCTCTGTTATGCTTGACGGGGAATTAGAATAACGGAGACGGGAGCAGCCGATGGACTTAATGATCAGTAGATTCAACACACACACACACACAGCTAACTATCACAGTTAGCTTGTCTTTTATAACTTCCCTTGTAAACCCTCAGACCGCTCCATTAGCCGTTTCTTTCTCTGTAGCATAGCCCTGAACAAGACATGTTATCCACCTCTGGTGCATTCTGTTCTCCTCTGTTTCTCTTTCTTTGTTTTCATTTCATTTTTCTGTCTGTTTTTCGTTATTTCTGTCTTCACTTTGGTGTCTTTCTCTTTTCCTTCCTCGCTTTCTAATGTTCCTCCTTTCTCCCTGTAAGTACAGATACTCACTCAATTCAACACCAAACATCTGCTGACAAAAAAAATCATCATCTTTGGTCACAATCAGGATTTCTCAACCAAAGTCGGTAGCCTAGAACGTCCTAGAAGTCCTCCATATAAAAGTTATCATCCAAGCAGAGCTTAGCATAGATAGGTACCTGGGCCGTTTTACAGAAACACGGATCCTATCTTTACTATCTGGTAACCATGGTAACCTGATTTAGGGGGAAAAAAAACATTACAGATGAACAGTTCCTACGTCAATGTTCCTATCCTAACTAAATTTAGGAATCCTATCTCATCTTAAGTTAGGAAATCTTAAATACTCAATCCAACATCACTTATCAACTTTAATGTCGGTTACCTAGCAACCAACGCTACTTTTCTCATCTCGTCGAGCTAAACGACTTTGTAACCGTTGTTTTTTCTCATTGAAACATACATTTAAACTAGGGCTGTCAAAGTTAACACAATATTAACGCGTTAACGCAACTTGCGATTTTAAGGTTGTAGTTTTGAAGCTAGAGTGAAAATACTGGTATCATATGAAACTAGAAAAACCTAAAGAATCCATCGGTACCAAACATGTCATACTAGCTTGTTGTGAAGAAGGTTAAATAACGCTCCAAGTAGTATCAACTGTTATTGAACATCCTTGATATTTGGAATAGCTTGACTTGTGTCATTCAATCAGTTAAATCTGCTAACGAGGCTTTCGTTGTTGCTACTGACTGCTGTCAATTTCCTAATAACTGGAATTAAGTTTATTTTTTTTCAATGAAGTTCACATTATTAATGACACCTCGGTATCAAATATGATTGTATATCTTTATATGTGACTTAGGGGCGAAACACAGAGAAATCGATTGAATTAGTATCTGAAAACAAACAGGATATCTTCAGCTATGACGTCTTTGTTTTTTTTTGTAATTTCGGTGCCTTGAAGGGCGTTTGACAATCAGAGAAGCTTCTAGTGTTTTTGTCTCTTCCTCTGTCTGGATGGTCTCCGCTGCATGTGGAGATGAAGAGCAGATAAAGAGTGTAACTGTGCAGACTAGTGGAAAAGTCTCCAGGGGCGAAAAGCCACTACAATCAACCAAACGGAGATGACATTAACCCCCCGTGGGGACACAGGCCTGTACCAGTGTGTGTGTGTGTGTGTGTGTGTGTGTGTGTGTGTGTGTGTGTGTGTGTGTGTGTGTGTTATCTGGAGTTAAACCGCCCTCATCCGTTGCTTTTTGCATCATTAGCTCAAAAAAGAGCGGGCCGTGTTTTCCTGTATGCTGTGTTTGTGTATTTATCGATACGTATGTTTGTGTATATGAGTCCGTGCATGTGTGTCGATGCATGTGAGACAAAAGCTCTTTTAATCAAACACTTGAGTTTCTTCTTTCTTTAATTATGTGAGACTTAATGATGCATAGAGCTTCGTTGTCTTCATTAAAACAGAACCGCTCTTCCTCCTCTTCCTCCTCTTCCTCCTCTTCCTCCTCTTCCTCCTCTTCCTCCTCTTCCTCCTCTTCCTCTCTCTCTGAAGTTGAACTATTCAAACTTTTTAGCAGACGTTTAATAAAGAGGTGTGCAGTTAAAGAGAAAGACGACAGAAGATATATGTATGTGTATGTCAGCAGAAGTAATGTAGTATTTACAGTAAACCGAAGTATGTTATTCACAGTAAATGCACCCAGGCAAGAAAACCACTTAGTTCGGGTAAGGGAAAACATCATCGGCCTAAAATAAGTACGTAAACTAAGTAAAATACGTACGGAAACGATGTAACACAATTACGTAAAATACGTCACAAACGTCAATAAAAAACACTCGACAAACATTACTAACGTAACTTACAAATCAAAACACGGGTCACAATGGTCTCCAACAGCGGTCTCCTGGTTAAAAGTCCTGTGTTTGTTGGACCCATCCACCATAAAAGGTCTTTCTCGCTTTTTACTACGTCAGTTATTCTTACCGTAGCATTTATACACAGATGCGTTTACATTGCAGTCAGTACAGGATACATGGCGTACAAATGACACGCGGAAATCCATAAAAGCCTACTTTTCAGCATTTATACGACTTTTCGTCCAAACGGGCTGGATATAAGATTTTGGCCACATCGTCCAGCCCTATGTAGACTATAATGTGGAAGAAAAAAAGGCAGGAAGAAAGAAAAAAAGCAAAGAAAAGAGGATGCAAAGAAGAAAGAAACAGAAATAACTTAAAAAATAATGAGAAAGACAAAATACATAAAAGGTATGAAAGAAAAGATATTAAAATGGTGATATTTTATGATCGTATCCCATGTATGTTGAATGATATATTGTTAATCTGTTAAACAACCAGTAGCTCCAGTTATTAGCCAAACAAAGAAACTAAACCAAATTGAAATACTCTGTTAAATTAAGTAAGAAAATGAAGTACCAGAACCTCAAAACTGCACTTTATTAGTTGTGTAATTAATGTACTCAGTGATTATACTAAAGTACATTTATTTACGTCTGGTTTTAACGTTTATGGATTCTAAGATGACGACTAATTGAGCACAGAGAGTCATATAAAGACTCAGTTTTCAGGTAGAAAACATACAGTGGACAGAAGGATATTAGAGGAAGGACAGCGGAGAGGTAACGGGAGGAAACAGTTGTCAGAGAAGGAGAGAGAGGACAGAAATACAGAGTAATTGTGAGATAGAGAGAGGTGTGGACACGACTACCTGCCAGCGTGATTAATGAAACAGCTCAAGCCTCCACATGAAAGAACCTCTGGGAGAAAGTTTATATTAAGTGTCAGTGGTGTCCAGGTACTTTTAAAACATATACTGTATATCCCTGTAAAAAAACAAACACTGTAATGGCCGCTTGTTTTTGTCCTGTGTCAATTGATAAAAGTGATTCATCATCCCTTTAAAAGGAAGCAAATATCCACAGGGTTTACATGGTTTATCACCCTGCTGTAATATTCAGGCTCTAGAATAAAATGTGCACATTTATCACCCACCGAGGTATTAAAGATAAACATTTTATCCAAGCAATGTTCAGTCTAAATCAGACACAACAGGCGTTGTTTTGATATAGAGAAGCAGCCGTACAGTACATCCTGCAGGTCAAACTCACCGACACATGTTAAAAGTTTGGTTCATAACATCCATTTAAGACGGGCAGAACTGACTAAATATCTTTGACATCGTCTCCAGTAAAGAAAACAAAAATGTAGATATGTTGCTCAGTTATTAGAGGTTATAGTTTCCAGATTGTTTTTATTAACCACTTTATTACTGAAGGTGTTAACATAAGCTGTTTAAGACTGTAAATGTGGATTTTATGCTGGTATTACTGAAATAAACTAAAATTAGTAGATAAAAATAAACAAACACACCACCAACAAAACCAATCCTCACCTCTTCTGATGAGGACATGTCCCTTCTTTCTTCCTCTGTCTCCGCTGTGACCTTGTTAACAAGCGGCCGTCTCTCATTAAACAGCACCAACCTAACTTTTAATGAAGCTGTCGGCGGAAGTTACCGGTCAGTAAAAACACATTTGCACGCACATCCTCAGAAACACTCAAAGACAAACTCTGAGATGAAAAACAGTCTCATTAGTCTCATGGTCATTGTTGTGGTTACTGTCAGCGGCGTTACCGTGGACACAATCAGACATTAGAGGCGTTAGCTAGCCATGCTAGTCACTGTCACCGGCATCATTTAGCCATTCAGCACACTGACAGTGAATATTCACGTATCGTATGAGCCTCAGATCTCAGTGTGAAAGCCTCGGTTAACCTGCTACACAACAGCTTTTCATCATTTTCTCTCCTGTGATGGCGAGTTTATTTCCCCCAAAAGGGAGCGCAGCCTCGGAATAGACGCCATGTTGGTCTGGTCTATAGCTTGGAGCCATAAAGCCATGTTGGTCTGGTCTATAGCTTGGAGCCATAAAGCCATGCTGGTCTGGTCTATAGCTTGGAGCCATAATGACCATGCTGGTCTGGTCTATAGCTTGGAGCCATAAAGCCATGTTGTTCTGGTCTTTAGCTTGGAGCCATAAAGCTCCTCTATTATATCTCTTTTTAGGACACGGCAGGGGAATAAATCAGAGATCAGCGTTTTTGGATTCATTGTTGGTGCAACCTTAGCTACACAGCAACTCTGTGTATATCCCATGAAATAAATGCATATTTAATCCATGTAATCGTGAACCAGGAAGTATAAAGAGCAACAAACGGCATGTAGGTAGGAGGCCAGGGTGTTTGTGTGTTTGTGAAACCAGAAGTTAACGATTTGTCACATAACTTCCATATTTAAGTTACACCACTTCCATAGTTATTTTAACCTAACCAAGTTGTTTCCTGTGAAAACAGAAGTTTATTGTGAAAAGACTGTATGCATGTAACTAGCGGAAATTGACACGTGTTGATGGACTTTCGTAGGAAAACACATGAAAAATGAGGAATAACTTTTAGTTAGATATCATACGAACCGATGTATGAGGATACGTTGAATTGTGTTGTATGGAAATAATGTAAATCAGACGCTGCCTGCCTCTGATTGCTTAAACAGTGGAGCCGTGTTGTTTTCTCCTGTTGGTGTATCAGGCTCCACTGGGCACCTTTCACTAAGTGAATCCAACAGATTTATGATGATATTAAGCACATAAACATCCCAGATCAGCTGTAAATAAAATGTTGAGGTTGAGTAAAGTTGAGTAGAAGAAAACACGAACACTACTTGCTTTGTCTCCTTTGTGGTTAAATTAAATCCCTGAAGATCCTCCATAACATGCACATGTTCATTCACATGTGTGTTTTTAACTGATGGATGCGTGTAAACTGTTGACCTCCTCCGTATCTCTGGGTTGCGGCGGCGCTGCATCGTGGTTGGCTGACGGACAGCAGCCACGCTGCAGATGTAAATAACGGTCTAAGATCACAGCTTATACACAAACACGCTCGTAGATAAACACCTCCCACGGCACTCTGGGAATTTCTCCTGCACTTGTCTACCATCTGTTAGAGTACACGGAGGAGACGCAGGGGAGGGAGGGATGGATGGAGGGAGAGAGGAGGATGAAGAGGAGGGAAACAGGTGGGAAGGATGCCGATTCAGTGCAGGTGATAGGTTAGTCAGAGAGAGAGGAAATGAAGGAGAAAGTGAGAAAAAGGAGGAAGAAATAATGTGTATAGTGAAGTTACCATGCACCAAAACAGATGAGCTTATTGTTTACTGAATGAGAGAAAATCTCTGGTTTATATTAGAGAATAAATGGAACATAATGGGAACAAATCATTATTTTTTTGACCAGCACAGCATAATCCCCAACTCAGCTCACCTGAGCAGAAGTCTAATCAGCCAGAAGTCAAGACATTTGTGTGTGAAGGGACTTATTACAGAAAGTACAGAAAATGTGACGTAATCATTAAGTTTGCAAAGATGTGCGTTATCAGTCCTTATGAGCCTCATAGATGTGGGTCAGTAGGGGCCTGCTACGTAGTAAAAGTGAAAGCGAAACTTAAAAGCGACAAGTTCTAAAACGTATAACTGAATAAAACTTCACGTTTGTACTCGTTATATTCTCTACTTATATATTTATATATATATATTTTCATTAATTTAATATAATATTAATTAATATATATATATATTAATTAATTTAATATAATATGAATTAATATATATACATATATTAATCATGATTTAATATTTTAATCGATCTACAGTCCTAAAACAACGTTACATAAAACAACATTACATAAAACCGCGACACGTAAAACGACGGCACGTGAAACAACATTATATAAAACGTCACGTAAAACAAACGGCACGTAAAATATTACATAAAACGTCACGTAAGACAATGTCGCGTAAAACAATGTCAGGAAAAACAATGTCACGTAAAACATTACATAAAACAACGGTACATAAAACAACACTACATAAAACGCCACTTTGAGAATCAGTGGTCTAAACTACAGTCGTAATATCTGCGGTCTCTAGAGGTCGCTGTCATCTTCCTTTATTCCTTCTTTCGTTGGTCTACCATGTGAATTGATGATAAAACCTACTAATGGGTGTAGCAGGGCCCTACTGACCCAATTCTATGAGGCTGATAACACACATTTAATGGATAACAAACTTTGCTCACACTTGCTCTGCACGGAAACACTGTATATCTGTTACTTTAGGTCACTTATCTTTTTTTGTCTGTTTTTGTAGAACAATACCAAACTTCATCAAGATATAAAGGAAAAAAAAATAAAAGCTCCAGACGGATTATTCCTCTGTTTCTTCTATATGAGCATGTTTTCTGCAAGAGCTGTAATTTTTTGTGAATGATGAATATCTTGTTGTTGGAACGAGGCGTATTCATTTCCACCTCCCGTCATCGCAGTGAGTCAGGAACAGACTCTGATATCTGCCTTCCAACAATCTGGTCCCCTGCTGTCTATTCATCTCTAGTAATTTCCTCACCTCACTAAGTTCATAATTATAAGTCTGCGCAGCCATTATTAGTGCTTCAAAACAAACAACAGAGCCCCTGCAGCTGAGAAGCCAGCCATGACAGACTAAATACCGTTCCTTTCCTTTTATTAGCCGGCTTATTAACATTTTAGCCATCAGGGCTTTCACGATCCAAGCTGCCACGCAGAAACGATGACATTTAATATCCTAAAAGATTATTCAAAAGTTTGACATTGTTATTATTATTATTATGAAATGAATGTGAAGACTTTGATAGGAAAAATGAGAGCTTTTTAAAAGTTTGACATGGACTCTTACAAAGTCATTTCTGTTTTGAATGATGGAGGATAATAGAATAAGACGAGTAACATCTTCACTGATAAAATCATCAGTGTGCTTTGGAAATGTGAATAAACAGTAATGTAGTTCAACAAGAAAAGATCATATACAGCTGTATATTTAACAGTGCATTTACCGTTAGACCTTTGGAGCAACTTTAGTCAAATGTAGTATTTATTTAGCCAGGAAGGCTGACTCTCTATAGACCCTTTTTGTGTCAACGTCATGATGACGTCACGGTGTTAGCTGGAGGCTAAACAAAGGAGGCTAACACTAACAGTCGGCTAAAGTTAGACATCTAAAATGTCATCTTGCTGTTTTGTTGGATGCCAGAATCCAGATATCACATACATTTGAGATGACAAACTGTGATTGGAGGCTCTAGCGAGCTACAATATTGGAGAAACGTTTCAGAGATGGTGAGAAAGTGTTGCTAATATTTAGCCTTCTGCTAACCGCAGCCAATGGCTCACGACGGGGAACTGAAGCCGTTATATCTCTGACTTTAAAGCCACCAGACTCCATTCACAAAAACAGTAATTTTTCCTCTCAGAACAGGGGAGTTGCTGGTGTACCGCTGCATCGATCGGTTAGTTTGTTTGTGTTATAGTGTGACTTTCTGATGATATAAAAACCTTTAAAGAAATAATAATATCTTTAAAGATATTAACAGTTCTACTTAAGAAGCAGAAATGTAGATGAAACCTACACCCTCGGTCACTGGTCCCCTCCACATTATAGGACCACCCAGCTCTTTACTGTTAATCGCTGTGACCTCATCCCATCACATCTCCTCTGAGCTCAGTGACTCCACCATGGTCACCACTCCGCCCTGCCAGCTATGTTCAGTAGTGATCACTGGACCGTATGTGTGTGTGAGAGGATAGGCTGGTGTGTGGACGAGGGACATGTGACGGCGTGGTTCCTCTCTTTGTGAAACGTCTCACTAGGCGCGGCGAGGCGAGACTGAAGAGGCGTGGTCTGTGACCCGTGCTTCATTATCTGTCTTGTAACGGGCTACGGTGGGTGGCGAGCTGTGACGGACGCTCTGCGGGGCCAATCCCCTCCCCTCGCCTCCCCTCCCCTCCCCTCGCCTCCCCTCGCCCCCCCTCGCCCCCCCTCGCCTCCCCTCGCCTCGCCTCGCCGGCAGCCAGACGGGTCGTAAACAGTCTGAGGGGAGCGACTGGCCCGTATCTTGTCTGGTCAGGATGTGTGAGGCGTTGTGGAAGGATCTATTTGTCCACTTATTCACAGCGCCCACGGTGGTGAGATGGTGAGAGGAGTTTATCACAAGTTAAATGCTGAGCCAGAGGTACACAGACAGAAGAGGGAGGAGAGGAAGACTTTATTCAACACTATAACTTAGCATTTAACGTGACTTCTCGTGCGATATATAGACATGACCTTGATCATTGTTCGATCGTTGTGTTCACATGTTTGTTTATGTTAGACAACATTAGCCAACGTGATGCCAGAATAAACATCATGGTTTTCCCTACCGTTTTCCCTACTTGGGCATCACGCAGACATTGCACTTTTTTTTTTAACAGAGACTAAGAATCCATTTTATTTATTGTTTTATTTATCGTGTTTGGTTTTATTTTAGTCATGTTTTATTTATACATTCATATATTTTTAATATTTTTTTAACATTCCAACTGCAATGTCTATTCCAGTGAATATTCTTAAGTATCAAAAGGTCATGCTGTTTTTAAAAGGTGCACTTGCATTATTATTCTATTGTATTATCATTATGCCAGTTGCATAAAATAATGATATCGTTTATCGCAATTATTTTTAGGATAAAGTTTTGTCCAACAAAATGAGTTACCATGACAGACCCACTGACGAGTAATTGCCTTGTAAAGTTGATACAGCAAAAAGTTGCTTATTTACACATCCAGCAGACACACATTTCTATTTGCATTCATTTGGACTTGTGTTTTTGTGTACAATATTCACTCTCATCTCATTTTGCAAAGTGCAGTTTTCATGTTCAATTTGGTGGAACAATGCCCCGGACATTAAGCTGCAATATGTTACACTTACACTAGTTGCTAACATTGTCTTTTGGCCGTTGCTGAACAGGTAGCACACAGAGGCTTCATCAGAGCTTTATTCACTCATAGAATGAAATATAACTGTCTGCTGCTGCTTGAAATGAGGTTGATGGAAGAGTTTAAAACCTTCAGAGTTGGTTATTGTTCTCTCTGGAGTTGTCTCTCACATGCAGTACAGTAATACAGTCATTTGATCCATTGTTAATATATAAAGCATTTGTTTCTACAGCTTTAACCGTGTAGAGGCAGATCAGAAAACAGTTGGAGGTCATTTCTCAAACAGTCATACGAATCACTTTAGAAGACGCTGACAAATGACCTTGTTTGTCATGTTGGTATGAGGCGTCGTTGCATTATTGCAGTGGATCCATCATACGGTACATTCA
Organism: Sebastolobus alascanus; assembly: GCA_916701645.2. Classification (NCBI taxonomy): domain Eukaryota; kingdom Metazoa; phylum Chordata; class Actinopteri; order Perciformes; family Sebastidae; genus Sebastolobus; species Sebastolobus alascanus. The sequence goes on along the minus strand of CAKAOJ020000036.1, from coordinate 1,503,826 downwards.
GGTTGAGCTGAGACATTGGACTGTATGTGCACATATGACATAGAGATGGACAAACAGAGGGACAAACAGAGGGACATACAGGGAGGGAGGACGGTGATTGCAGCTGAGTGCAGAGCTGACATCGTCTCTCATCTTTCTGTAGAGACACTCAGCAGCTTGTGGAGAGGACCCTCTCCTCCTGAGCCAATCAAAAACAAGAGCAGATCCTCTTACTGAGTCAATTGGCCAATCACAGGGAGCACTTGTTCTTCCTGTGTTCATTTTTTCAAGGACAGCTTCTCTTCTCGGCTCAGTTTCTCCATGGAAGACAGATGTGACTGTGCTTTTTGAGACAGAACGCCAATAAGAGACTGTCTCTTCCACTCAGTTAATTAACCAATCAGTAAGTCAGCAAGCCAATCACATCCAATAACGGACTGTTGCTACGTATAACAGACCGTTACTACGTATAACGGACCGTTGATACGTATAACAGACCATTGCTACGTATAACGGACCGTTGCTACGTATAACGGACCGTTGCTACGTATAACAGACCGTTGCTACGTATACATACGTTTACTTTTACGTAAACTTTCTGGACTTGAAAAGTTATCTTTTAAATTGACAAACATCATATGTGTGATTCATGGCACAATTCAAACGGGATCAAAAAAATATTTTATCTCTCTGTTGACTACCGTTCATATTTTTTCTGAAATAAGGTCCCATGGTGCTCAAACATCCTTATCCTGCAGGTCATTTTACATGTTTGATTAAAGAACCAATGCTGTAGTGTTCCTGGTGAGTGCCGTCATGTTTGGACACATCTGATCGAGTCTCATAAAAGCAGCAGTAGCAGGTGATTTTACTGTTGAAACTAAGTGACCCAATAACAGGAATTGATTAAAAAAACAACTTACAAAGGTCCCTTTCTTTCTGTATAAAATATTTATCTGTCAAAATAAAAGGCTTTGATGAAAACAGAAAACAGCATAATGTGAGAAAACGGGTTATTTTCCCTGCTGGGATGGTGAGGTGTAGAAGAGGGAGATCCAACAATGGGTTTGATATTAGTTAACATCAGGCTTTGAGTAAGATGAATGGAAGTGCATTAGTGCCATGTTTATTAATGGTTTGGAACAAAGGAGCTGAAAAGTTGCTATGCAGCATAAAAATGGGATTTTATTTCTCTCCTCAGCACATACATCTGATTTCTTTCTCCTTTTATAGCCATTTTTTAAAGGGCCAGTGTGTTATTTTTTGGTCTTATTAATGTGAGTTTTAGTCATCTTAATATTTAAATAGGAATCAATATAAAATAAGCCTGTTTTGTTTTAGTTGCTGATCACAATTTAAAATGAAACTGGATGCTTGCTGGGTGTCTAAATACAAGTAGGTATCATACGAAACTAAAAAAACTAATGAATCCATTGGCACCAACCATGTCATACTAGCTTGTTGAGAAGGAGGTTAAATAATGCTATAAACTTGTGCTAAATTTTGACGAGGGGCGATGGCCAAATACCAAGATGGCGACGGCCAAAAACCAGGATGGCAACTGCAAAAAAACAAGATGGCGACGCCCAAAAAACAGATTCCAAAGTTGGAAGCACACTTTTGTCTAAAATACTATATCATGTATGTTGTAGCAACGGCTGTCAAACTTAACACAATAATAACGCGTTAACGCAAATTCGTTTAACACCACTAATTGGTATCATATGAAACTTTACCACCTTTTTGGTGCAGAAGCATTTACATTTAAAAGACTAAGTCTAAGAAATCTAACTCACTCCAATGTGTGATTAATTTGGGATTAATTGCGATTAACTATGGACAATCATTATTCGTGATTAAATATTTTAATCGATTGACAGCCCTAGATATTTCAGATAAAGGTGTTTTCAGCCTTTTGTTCCTCTTCACCCCAAATGACCCGTTAACAAATAAACTAGTACAGCTTTAAAGAAAGAAATGAAAGAAAAAAGTAGAATATGAAGACGGGATAAACTAATTGGATGTCTGGCAAGCACAGGACAGAAAATGTCATCAAATTACTGATTATAAATGTTGAACTTTACCACCTTTTTGGTGCAGAAGCATTTACATATAAAAAACAGTACTGTGCCCAAAAAGAAATCTAACTCCAGTCTAACTTTCCCTCCCTCTACTCCCTCTCCACTTTCTCTGCCAGCTTTCCAGCCTCAATGTTTTGTCTTCATGCAACACTTTGTCGCCTATACGTCTGTTTATCCACGGTTCAGGCAGCGTACATATCTCCATCTCCATCTCCTCTCTGCCTCCCCCTCTCTTCCCTCATCAAACATCACCTCGTTTCCACACTGGCAGATATTGAAGATTGGCTCTTGTGCGACTCCTTTCTCTTCCTCCCGTTCTTCTTCTCTTCCTCTTCCAAGGGCGACTTGGAGGATCCTCTCTGTTTGAACTCTGTGTGATGTGGAACAGTGTTGCGTTATCACAGCATGAATCTATCATCATGTTTTTCTTTGCTCTGCCAGCTACTTTGGCTCGTAACACCCAGTCTGAGAGCCCTTACCTCTGTTTGACTTGTAAGTAGGTAATAGTGAGCAGTCTGAGCGTGCACACACTGGAAGGCGTCCTCAGAGGACTGAAGCTTTGTTCCAGTGGCTTTAACGCTTGTACTTTACCTTTAGACGCCGCTCTGAATCTCGTGTGCGTCCTCTGTGCTCAGGAGCTATTTCCTGTCACTGTAGGACTCTTCAGACTCAATGCAGTGGAACATTTCCTGTACTCAGAATAAATCCACTGACCTCCCAGTTATCAGAAAAATATTGCCACGGAAAAGGTATAAAAGTCGAAATATAGTAGTAGTTTCAGCTGCACTGGGTGCATTGATTGGTCACATCCTCAGATGTTATGATTAAAACAGGCTGTTCTCGTACACCGTTCGTAGCTATACCTGAGAAAAGTAATGCACTGCATTTCATATATATCCCACAAAATCAATCCGTATGTAATCCACATAATCGTGAACCAGGAAGTATGAAGAGCGACAAACGCCGTGTAGTGAAAAGGTCGCTTTTCCCTTTTCAGGTTTCAGCATTAGAATTATTTTTAGAAGTAAAACACTACATGTGAAAAATTTAAAATATTTGTCACATTTATATTTCCTCTCTTTGCTCCTCTATCTTATTATCCACCCTATAATAAGAATCACCAACATGGTGACCTGGGAGGAAATCTGGAGTTTGTATTTGACTCCATCTCTAAAACTGAACCAGGAGGACTGTACTGTGTCTTTAAGGTAGATTTGAAAAGTAAAACTGAGGAGGAAGAAAGTGAACAAACACCAGTGGTTTGACACAGACATTAACTAAGTTTTATGAGCGGCTGAACCAGGCGGGTTGGAAATCTATCCCATCAAGGTTTTATCCACCATCCATTGTTTTGGGGAGCGGAGCGAATCAATAATTTTGCGATTGTAACAGCCCTGAGGGACGGAAGATGGGAATCTGCTCAGATAATGAGCCGCTTCTCAAAGCTGCAGGGCAACAAATTACAACAATACACACAAGCATCCAGCGGTGAGCTGAGCTGAAACATAAAGGGGATTACATGAGGACGTTCATTCAGATGCTTTCATCTCATCATCAACCTTTATTTCACCTGGAGGGATTCTCATTAATAATGCTGTCAAGGTACAAAAGACAAACAAGTAAACAAACAAATAATACAAACAATAATAATGATATAAAAGACTGTTAGACAGCATTAAATAACAGAGGATAAAGAAATCATGTGCATATGTAAATGTGGGACTGTAGTACTGTTATCCTCTTTCTTTTTTGTTTTTTTATCTTTTCTAAATGTTGTTATCTGAATCTGATAATACATTTTCTTATAATTTATGGCATATTTTATTTATTAATTTTGTCTTTTTAAGGTTTTTGTAGTGCTGTCATTTAAATCTTTTAAAATATTTAATTGTGATTATTCACAAATTAATCGCATATTTTTTATCTGTTCAAAATGTACCTTAAAGAGAGATTTGTCAAGTAAGGGATAACGTACAGCTAGCAGGTCATTGTTGTGAAATAAACCCCGATAGGGCGATGCTGCACTGAAGGGGATTCTTTCACAACAATGACCGGCTAGCTGTACATTATATTGCTTATTACACGGCTACTTAGTGAAGAAATCAATAATTTGACACAAAAACGGTCCTCCAGAGTCTGACATCAGAACTGCGCCCATAGCAACGGTCTGTTATACATAGCAACGATCTGTAGTACATAGCAACGGCCTGCTATACATAGCAACGGCCTGCTATACATAGCAATGGTCTGTTATACATAGCAACGTTCTGTTATACATAAGAACGGTCTGTTATACATAGCAACGTTCTGTTATACATAAGAACGGTCTGTTATACATAGCAACGGTCTGCTATACATAGCAACGGTCTGTTATACATAGCAACGGTCTGTTATACATAGCAACGGTCTGCTATACATAGCAACGGTCTGTTATAAAGAAATAACAGACCGCAGAACGCCGTGATTAACCAATCAGAATCATGTATTCAACAAAGCCGTGTAATAAGTGAAGTTAACGTCAACCACGACCGTTTCATTACCCTAACTAAGTGGTCGTGTTGCCTAAACCTAACTTCCTGTGAAGTTTATTTTGAAAGGACACCATGCATGTAACGAGCGTTTATTGAGAAGCCGTCCCTGGTCCGTCCAAAAGTAATGCTAGAGGGGTACCCCGTGCATCGGTATACGATGCCGAGGGGGCACAACATGATCTTATGCTTAAGTATTAAGGTTTTCTTTAATTTGAACTAAGGGTCTCGTTCAAACTAGTTAAAACAGCCCCAGACCAGAAGCACAGGGCTCTCCACATACTTCTGGCTTGTGAGAATGTGTTATCTAGACAAGAGTGCGCTATCGTGGGAACATATTTCTGTTACGACATGACGGTGTCCTTGGGACGAAGCCGGCTCCATAATGAAATGGTTTTCCCAGTTTGGCGTGACAGAACGTGACCTCCCGTCCAACATATTTGGAGTTTACTGGAATGCCGACTTTTGGCCATATAACTGGTTGTTTGAGTGTTATTTCTATAGTCACAAATGAATAATATATTTCAGACTGAACCAGCACGTTGACCGTTTAAACGTGAATGAGCTCTCTCACCGTCGTGAACACATCCTCACACACCTACACAGATGCAGGATCAGCTCTTGTTGGTCTGAAGGGGCCCGACTCTCTAATGCCTCCAGCCTGTATACTTAAGCTCTGTGGCAATCTGCAATAGTGCTGTGCTGGCTTGTTTATTGGCAAAAGCGTTGGCTTCCCTCACTCCGCTCTTGAGTTCCCCTCTTCTCTCCGTCTCTCTCAGAATATTTGTTTATCCCAACATTATTGACTTCTCCCTCTCTGCCAGCTTTCCCGCCTGGACGCCGATAGCTCAGCCAAAGACGCCGCTGGTTTTTCATTTCCACAGCTGGCACTCTGCACTGAAACGAGGCCCAACAGGATCAGCGCTATACGCCTAGATGTCTGAATTAGTCAGCCTGGCACACACACACACACACACACACACACACACACACACGCACCTTTCTGTTGGCGGGCTCCAGATAGTTATCGATCAGAGATTGATTGACCGGCTCCTTGTTAAAAAGATCTCGAGATGAGGCCGCTAAAGTTGCTGACTCCTCCATCACGCACAGACACGGTGTTAGTTTACACGCACACGAATACGCACGCCCAGTTGATGAGTTGTGTATATATTGGCGAGCTGAGGCCATTGTTAATGAGATGGGGCCTCGTTGTGTTGAGTAGTGCCGAGCTCTGCAGCTCCACACCCTGCAGGTTTCACTGGCTCTGAGAGCGAAGGAAGGAGGGATGGACTGATATAAAGAGAGAGAGAGACAGATGGTGAGGAAAGAGATGTAGAGAAATGATGATTAAACAAAAAAAATCTAATGAACGGACAACAGGAAAGTATTTTGTGTAATTAAGTGTCATGTAAGTAGGGCTATACGGAATAGGTCAAAGCTTCATTCATAACTTTGATATTCAAATTTTTTGCATGTCTATTCATTGTGTGTAAAGTCGATATTTCTGCACAGTTGCAGATATTGATTAAGCTACACTAATATTATTATTAGTATAATACTATTTGTAGAATTAGATTCCAGGGGTGGCTGCGTAGGATTGTTTTCAAACTTGTGTGATCCAAACTCTTCCAATTAGGGATGTTACTAATTAACCGACGTTAAGAACTTTTACAGATTAACGCTATCGGTTAAACGGTAAAAATAAATATTTTAAAAAAGCTGAGCAAAACTCAGAGGAGCGGCTTGTCACTTTAAGGAGAAAAGCTGGTCCACCTTAACAGCCCACCTTAAGAGAGTCTGAGCCGGTGGTGCAGGATACAGGAAGTTGGGTCTTGAGCTGAGGACTGTCTGCTACAGCTACGTTCATGGCTATAACGCCACCGACAACCCCACACTCACCGCCGCCACACACACGCATGGTCTGTCGTCTGTGTTTGCTGTCAAACTGAGCACACGTGGGTCAAGTGTAGGTTAACATTTCTCCGTCTTTGCTACGCTATACGCCCAACGGGGAAAATTGCGAGTCACCGCAAAGTCACATGCTGTGCAGATTCAGGCGGAATATGATGGTAACCAGCACAAAGAAAAGGAAGAGCAGCTACAACAAAGACTGTGAAACTACTTGTACGTATTTATAAGCTGGTGGAAGGAGATTCTCTGAGTTTTTGTGAAATTTGCCAGTTATTTTTCAATTTCACACACGGGGAATACGACTTGAGGTGACACAGTTCATATGAGTCTCACAAGAAACGTGCGTCTCAAAAAGAGATGTGCCGATCTGTCGATGTATTCGGGCATTCGAGATGTTACAAGATAAGGGGCAGAATAGAAATGTTTATTATTTAAGTTAGATAGACATTATATTTAAACTGTAGATTACCTCTCAGCCTTGGTAACGTGTCCCACATTTGGTTTGTTGGGATCTGGTCACCCTCAATTCAAGTGAAATCAAAAAATTCTGATCCGGGTACAGCCCTAGAAAGTTGTGATCCCGAATAGTAAGACTCAACTTCCATAATGTACAGAGACAGAGAGGGAAGAAGGAGGAGGTTTGGAGGGAAATAACAGCAAAAATCTATTATCAGGTCATCAGAAATCAGGAGTGTGCTCTAACAGCAGACACTGTTAGTCATCACACATGTCCGTTTTTTTTTTTGTGGCTAAAAAACAAAATAAATCAGCATCTCTTACAGACACCTCCACTGAGTTTACTGTGTCGATCTGTTCATTCCCTCGTATGATCCATAAAGTGAATAAAATCCCAGCTGACAGTGAGTTCGGCCCAGAATGATTAAACATCTCCTCACATTACTACATTATTAAGATGTAATGATCTCATTAACGAGAGGTTTGCCTCTGAGGTTGTCGGCTCACTAGCGCCCAATCATTGCCGCTCTCCTTGACCCCGGGGTCGACCGCCCTCGGCCGACCTATCCCGGCTGGGGTCTCTTTGTCGACGCCGTCTAATTGGACGTGGGGCAGGAAGTGGCAGTCAGCTGGCCTGTCAGCTGTGGGGTGTAATTGGTGGGTAGGAAGGTTGCCGGGCAGCCAACCAGAGAGGTCACACATGATGATTATGCACGGCATCGCCGGTCCAGGTGGGAATAGATGAACGTTAATCTGATATTTGATTAGTTTGTGGAGGGGGGAGGGGGCGGCGATCAGACGGTAACACACACACACAACACTCGCCATCCCCATAAACACTACAGTTACTCACACTGCAATCAGACGCACACACTGGAGCCTCTCTAGAGGCCCGGAGACAGATGGGAGGTTGATGCTAATGGGACACACGGCTAAATGGACTAAATGGTCGGGATAAACACTGTTCCCAAGGAAACCAGAGGACCGTGTGTGTGTGTGTTTGTGTGTGTGTGTGTGTGAGACTCTGGTCAAAGGGATGTACGGTTGTTTAAATCTTGTAAATCAGGCTGTCAAGTCGATAATAAGAACCACCTACAGTTTTCTCCTCTGGCAGACACATTTATAAACACACACCTACACACACATGCAAGAGCCGAATCATACTTGTATGCAAAAAATACATTTTTCTTCATCACTATATCACATAATAATTGTAAAATTACAAACTTCGTCATACAACCATGGTCGTTTTTTTTTACAATAATGTAATGCCGAGTGCACCAACACACTCTCACTCCCAACTCATCAAATACCTCTTGGTCAGTTGCGTTACTTTTGGACGACGACGTCTCAATTACATGCATAGTCTTTCAAAATAAACTTCCGTTTTCACAGGAAGTTAGGTTTAGGCAACACAACTGCTTAGTTAGGGGTTAGGAAATGGCCTTGGTTGATGTTAACTTCGATGACTAATGAGTCACGGGGCTGACGATACCGACGAGTCACGTGACTAAAGACTGACAAAATAAGTCAACGTTACTTTTAGCTTCACACGGGGCACCAACAGCGGTCTCCTGGTTGAGTCTTGTGTTTGTTTGACCCATCCACCTCCCCTCCCTCCCTGTCGAATAACGCAGCGGGTAGGTTTACATTTGAGTTAGTCGAAAGCCCGGTTCATCACGTACTGCTGTTAAAGGGCGCCTCCGTGCGTCGGTTTCCGATGCCGAGGAGCGCTGACCAAACGGCGGTATTTGACTAATGCAGACTGGTCTCATACACCGCTCGTAGCTATACCTACGAAATGTAAATGCACTGTAATTCTTATACTGTATACCCCACAAAATAAGTTTGTATGTAATCCACGTAATCGTGAACCAGGAAGTATAAAGAGCGACATAAAACAACAGACTTTCACCCAGAAGACCGCTGTTCATGTCCCGTGTGAAACCAGAAGTCAACGTTGATTTATTTGTCACGTAACTTCCGTACTTAAGTAATGGCACTAAGACTATATGCATCCATTTCCATCCATCCACCCCGACCTCCTCCCTACACGGTTTGTTGCTCTTTATACCTCCTGGTTCACGATTAACGTGGATTACAATCAAATTGATATCGTGGGATACATACAAATTACAATGCATTACATTTCGTAGCTACAAACGACGTTGAAGGAAAAAACATATTCTGGCGGGAGCATTTGTTGCATGTCATCCATCTCTTTTTTTCATCACAAATATGGTTAAATAATCTTAAAAAGCAAACTGTTTTACAAGTTGTACAAACATTGTGCTGTTCGTGGGAACCAGAAGAAAACAGTGTGTGTCGAACACACTTGTGAAACTTGTGAGTGTAACTTGAGAGTTGGATTTTGCCAGGAACAGAACAGCAGATTAACTCCAGCTGCTGGACTTTTATCAGCAACAGGACGAGGATACAAACACACACACACCGCCTCGTTATCCTCCGCCATCTTTCCCTCTGTGTGTGTGTTGGCCTGTGGAGAATGGGAATGGATGACGGCTGTCGGAGCAGGCCACTGATGAGAGCTAATGTGATAGCATATAATGGATGACCCCTGAAAACGGCCCACATTTCTCTTTCTTTCTCTCTCTCTTTATCTCTATGTCTCTCGCCCTCTGTCTGGTAGCGGGTGGTGATTTAGTGGACCGGGTCACCGCACTGTTTAACACTGTGGTCACCACATCTGAGGAATAGAGGGATGGACAGAGAGAGAGAATGAGAAACATTTCATCAGCCGATATTTTCTCTTGGTTCGACACTTCAGTAAAGCCTAAAGACACTTCCATCTTTATTTTTTGAATGTTTAGTCTGGCCGATCCCCATAAATTATTCAGATGCTCCATTTTCACAGGTTTTTTGTGCACATCGGTGTCAGAATTTGCTTTTCATTAGCTGTGACAGGCTTAAAGGATAGGTTCAGATATTTTGATCTTAATGTGGTAGTTACATGCCTTCAGTCACTGTAGGCATTCCTCCTCTCAACATATGGCATGTGAGTACTGAGAAACACTTGAAAAAAATCTGGTCTTTAGAATATAGATGCACCCACATTAAAGGCCTTTACACACCAGGGGCGATTTTTTTTGTGCAATTAATTTGCACATCAATATATTAGGGCTGTGAATCAATTAAAATGTTTAATTCAGAATGTACCATAAAGGGTGATTTGTCACGTATTTAATACTCTTATAAACCTGGGAGTGGGCAAATATGCTGCTTTATGCAAATGTATGTATATATTTATTATTGGAAATCAATTAACAACACAAAACAATGACACATATTGTCCAGAAACCCTCACAGGTACTGCATTTAGCATAAAACAATATGCTCAAATCATAACATGGCAAACTGCAGCCCAACAGGCAACAACAGCTGTCAGTGTGTCAGTGTGCTGACTTGACTATGACTTGCCCGAAACTGCATGTGATCATCATAAAGTGGGCATGTCTGTAAAGGGGAGACTCGTGGGTACGCATAGAACCCATTTACATTCACATATCTTGAGGTCAGAGGTCAGGGGACCCCTTTGAAAATGGTCATGCCAGTTTTTCCTCGCCAAAATTTAGTTTAAGTTTGGAGCGTTATTTAACCTTCTTCATGACAAGCTAATATAATATGGTTGGTACCGATGGATTCCTTGGATACAACCTAAAATTTACATTAATGCATTAAAGAAATTAGTGGCGTTAAAATAAATTAGCGTTAACATGTTATTATCGTGTTAACTTTGACAGCCCTAAAGCAATTTTCTTCACTATTATATTACAAAATAATGGAAACATTACAAACTTTTTCACATAACCAAAGCAATTTTTTCACAATAAAGTCAGTCAGATTTATTAATACAGATGCAGGCACCTAGAATACCTCCCTCAAGTTAATAAAAACTTTATTATCTTTACTCTAGATTTAAAACTGAGCCCGCTACAATCTCCAAAAGATCGATATTGCAAGTTGCGTTAATGCGTAAAAGAAATTAGTGGCGTTAAAACGAATCTGCGTTATTATTGCGTTAACTTTGACACCCTTATATGATATAGTACATTTTCATTGTATAACATGATTTAGATTTAACTTATCTAATACAGTCACACATGTGGGAAAAGAGCGATGTTGTCAGTGGTTCTAATATTGTAGTTTTATTTTTATTTCATTGCAGTGATTCTACCTCAGCAGATATGGTAGAAAAACCTATTTTCTATCAGTGGTGGAAAGAGAGCTCAGATTATTTTTTGAAACATGTTCAGGCTATCATTCTGTACATGTATTAGCATTTCACAGTTTTGTTTCTCACAAACCCGACTGATTTGGCCTATTTTTGTCCTATTTGATGTGGAATATTTCTCTCTGTTGTCCCTTCTCCCTCCCTTTCTCTCGCCAGTCCAAGTGTTAGCAGTAATTGCGAGGCAGTTAGCTGTGAATGGGACTTATTGGTCATAACACAAGAGTGTTAGAGTCTGCCTTGTTCAGAGTTACAGCTACAAGCCTCACGATCTATAAGCCTTTTCTGTCCGTCTTTGTCTCTCTGGCCCTCTCTAATTAGCTCTCCAAATCAATGGGGATTTATACCACCACGCCAGGCTGTCGAAGATGTTCTGCTGCGATCCGGTTGTCCGGCTCACTCAAGCTGTGGTTCTAACATCCTGTCTCCATCTGTTGTAGCTGTTTTAGGGGCTGGTTTTCAGGCCAGGTTCCCACCAGACTGAAGTTATAGACATACCTGGACATTTTGAGTGTCTCCCCTCATCCTAACCTTGATAATCCAGCTCTCCTGAAGCACATAAGCACCTCTAAAGTCACTTATCATTGTTTTGCGATGACACTGAAGGACTAGTGGTTTTGCAAGTTTTATCCCATTTCATAATAAATCCCAAAACCCCCCAAAACATCTATATGTTCAGTATGTTCCAAACAAATGCCGCTTTGCCGATAAATTGTTAATATGCGTCTTCTGATGAAGCTTTGGAGCTATGAAGAGGTGACGGCAAGAAATAAAAGTTGGTCGTTGAGAAGGAACTGTGAGTGTTTGGAACCATAGACTGTATAGAAGAAGTCGACGTAGTCACCGTGACCTCACCTATTGGTTTGTGGACTACGGTTTTGAAGCCTGAAGTTCGGCATTTTGGTTTTTGGCCGTCGCCATCTAAATTTTTGGCCGTCCCCATCTTCGTTTTTAGCAGTCTCCATCTTGGTTTTTGGCAGTCGCCATCTTGGTTTTTGGCCGTCATCCACTTGGTTTTGGCCGTCACAATCTTGGTTTTGCTGCCATCTTGGTTTGTGGTCGTCGCCATCTTGGTTTTTGGCTGTCGCCATCTTGGTTTTTGGCTGTCGCCATCTTGGTTTTTGGCTGACGCCTTCTTAGTTTTGTCGCCATCTTGGTTTTTGGCTGACGCCTTCTTGGTTTTGTCGCCATCTTTGTTTTTGGCGGACACCTTCTTGGTTTTGTCGTCATGTTGGTTTTTGGCAGTTTCCATCTTGGTGTCTGGCCATCGCCATCTTGTTTTTTTGCAACCAGAAGTGACACGAGACGGTGGAGCTAAGTACAACCGAACGCTGAATAAAACATTTTTAAGGCAACCACAATGTGACAGTTATCTTTGATGAAGTGAAAACACACCGTGAAGGGATTAAAGTTCTAAGACTAAAACACAGACAACTCCCAGACTGGACAACGCTGTGGTAGCGACCTGTCAGTCAAAAGGTAGCCACGCTTGGGGAGGACTTGTTCAACAATCACAGGTGTTCACATACGTTCCTATACTAGCATAGGAAATAAAGAAGAACAATCAGGATGAGGTAGACGCACACAGACAAACAAGAACAAATAAACATAGAAAAACCCCCCCCGACTCACACAGCAGCAGAATGTGCTGATGTGAACCTACTAAACAACACATTTCTCATCCAACATTACTGCCCCTGTTTCCGCCGTAGATGTAATGCAACATCAGCGTCCATGTTCCTCCAGTCCATCAGTAACCTAACTAGATGGTTTAATCAATGCCACAGAAGGCTGCAGGTTTAGGTCTGATTAATGTTTTAATCAGAGATACGAGGGAAACAACCGTTTCTGGACAGGGGTTATAACTCTTCCTGACTGTTCCTAAATCCACAGAGAGTCAGAGTTTCACCATGTTCACAAGATGTGTTAAAGCTAATGTCAGTGTTTAACAATGTCCTAAGATGAGTATCGGTATAAGTTTAATAATCACCATGGCGATGCTACAATGGCCGCCACTGAAAACTGATTTTTTTTTAAAGAAATTGTTGAACACTCTTCAATCCAGATAACCCCAACTTTCGCCCTGCTAGGACTGATGGCTACTGGCTACTGTATCTCCCAGTGTCCCATGAAGACTCTAATATAGTTCCTCTTAAAAAGGTGTCTGCTGGGTCCGTCGAAAGTTAATGCAAATATGAGAAGGAGCAGATGAGAAGGGGGAACTGTGACAGTACTTTTTACGGTTCAGCACCAAAAGTAAAAGGCAAAATCTTAATGTAAAATCCGGTCAAGCGTAATGTGACTCTGCAAAATCAGTCTTCTTTTCAGTGTCAGTAGAGCAGGACAGGGCTATACATCTGTTAGACATAACACATTATGGGCTCAGCTTTTTGGATCTCAATTATTGGAGGGAAACTGTTCACGGGCACAAAAGTTAGTTGGACAGCTAAAGGAATAACATTCAGTATCTCAGTAGCTCAATGGAACCAGTAGAGAAGAGGGATGTCACGATACCAGAAATTTAGTAGTTGATACCAATACCAGTGAAATTCCACGATTCCTTAAACCTGCATTCTTTCTACCAGCCAGCAGGGGGCGACTCCTCTGGTTGATAAAAGAAGTCTGATTGTATAGAAGTCTATGAGAAAATGAGCCTACTTCTCACTTGATTTATTACCTCATAAAACATTGTAAACATGAGTTTATAGTCTCAATCGCTAGTTTCAAGTCTTCTTCAATACAGCATGATGTTCATTTAGTAAATTATGGTCCCATTTAGAGTCAAATAGACCATAAAGCAGGGGATGCTTTAGAGCGTGGCAACCTTGTGATTGACAGGTCGCTACCACGACGTTGTCCGGTGTGGGAGTTGTCCGTGTTTTCCTCTTAGAACTTTAACCCTTTCACGAATGTTTTCACTTCATGAAAGTTAATTGTAACATTTTGGTCGCCTAAAAATGTCCTATTCAGCGTTCGGTTTTGCTTAGCTCGAACCCTCTCGTGTCACTTCTGGTTGCAAAAAAACAAGATGGAAACGGCCAAAAACCAACATGGAGACGGTCAAAAACCAAGACCCCATTAGTTTTGAGGCCCTGATCCCCGGTATCTATGATACCTGCAGTACTGTGAGAGTACCATCACATTTTCAGAATTTTGGCATTGACTTGGTACCAAAGTATTGGTTCTCGTGACATCCATAGACATCAACAGAGATGCTACTGTTATGTAGCTCACATGCTGCTTACGCTACTTGGACCACGAGACTCATGAACTCCTTCACATGGGACGCCAACTGGCCTTCAACCCAAAAGACGCCAAGACACACATTTTCAAAAAAGCAACACAAAGAGACAAGAGATACGCATCTTACTCTCAGAGCACAGCACTGGAACACAATGATAGTCATCTATACACAAACAACACAAACACATATTCATGCAACCATGATTGATACTGATAAGTATTCAATTATTCCCTCATTATTGTGGCTTTTGAAGCTCGGCGCTGTGACAGGAGACAGATAGGATTTGCGGCTTTTCCTCTCGACATAAAATATGATATTAGCTATTGAAGAAACAATGAATCAATTCAGGCGCAGCGTCCGCAGAGACACTGCTGGTTTGATACAATGCAGTTGCTTCACAAAGGACACACGCGGGTGCACTCGAGGATTTACATCATAAAAACACTTGGAGAAAATGCCAAATGTTTCTGTTGGTTGTGTGCAGACAATCAGGTGTGAGCACAGACAGACAAACACTGAGAATCACACACACACTTATCTGCCTCTTGAATTTGTATGCCAGCGAGGCCACAATCGGGAGGCGATAACAGATCTCATTTCCTGCATGTTTGCCAAGTTTCCAGCGACATTTGTCTCCTGGCTGAATGTGGCAAGAGGGATCTCAGCAGAGTAAACGAGGGCAGAGTCTGATACAAGCCGCCACACAACACCAGCTTCCAACACACCGTCCACGGGAGTGGACAAAGCACTTGGTAATCTTGTTTGGTGGTGGCTGCGAGACGAAGCCTTTTTCAAGTGTGACTCTACACATTGAATACCACCAAAAACCTGTCTGTGGTCATGTAGCAGTTGTTAAAAAAAGAAAACACGTGTTCCAGCATACAGTTAAAAAATGACACGTCCATTCTGAGCTTTTTTTGTGTACATATTTACAGCAATTTCCTGCCACAGAATACGGGACACATGCTGCCGCCTGCGTTATTCCCCCACAACTATCTACCAGTATGTGCACAAAGGCCTGCAGATGTGTTGATACTTTAGTTTTTTTCCCCTCACAGAGCTGATGTGGAGTTTAATTGCAGTCGTAGTACCACTGA
Organism: Sebastolobus alascanus; assembly: GCA_916701645.2. NCBI lineage: Eukaryota > Metazoa > Chordata > Actinopteri > Perciformes > Sebastidae > Sebastolobus > Sebastolobus alascanus. The sequence goes on along the minus strand of CAKAOJ020000036.1, from coordinate 1,488,278 downwards.
GCCACTCGTTGTGTCGTGAAACCCGTCATTTGCACAGGAGTGCATCCGAAATCAGCAACCAGCACATTACACAGATATTTCCAATCCATCTAACACGACCGGCAATTTGAGCTCGCAGGTGCTACTTTGAGCCTCCGTTGAGCCGCGTTCTGTGAAGCATAATTCACCATGTGATTGGCTTCATTGTTGCAGGACTCTCATTTTTTCTCCTGGCTGTTTATGCGTCTGTCTGTCCAGCTGAGATGGCTGGACGGATGGATGGATGCATGAATGGATGCCTCCCCTCGAGGCGAGGTAAACACAGTCAATATGGACGAATACTCACAGGAAAACTTTGTGTCTTCCTGTGAGTTTGAATTCGTCCGGCTAAAATCTCTGAAACAGGAAACCTAAATATTATCTTTCTCCCTCCTTTAGACACATATAGCGCTGTCTGCACCCTCCTGTTGTCATTCCAGTTGTTGGTGTCTAGCGTGGCACGGCCTGTTTACAGCACAGCAGAGTTAATTATCCGTTTTATGGCTGATTTACAGCCTGACAGGCAGACAGAGAAGATGGCCGCTGCCTTGTCCTTGTTGCCCACTCAAGGACTTAGCAAAGGGGGCATTAAACACACAACGCATGCATGAGCATGCCGACAAGTAGTCTGTTTGAATTGAACACATGCATTTGTATACTAAAAAATAACACACACATAACTTGCATATTCATTAGACTCTAAAACTTAACACAGTGCTGAATATTACTCCCTCTTTTTATGTCCCAACATAATTTCACTGTCTAGACTGGTTTATCAGGTGGAAACACACACACAGAGACACACAAATATCACCCAGCTCACCTTGACCGGTTTGTTTAATCTCGCTAACAGAGCAGCGGTGGCTTTAGGGAGGAAAGAGCTGTGAAAACACCTCATATGACACAAACTCACACATGGATTGCACCTGAACAAAACACAGGGTTCAGTTCACGTATACAAGAAAAACTGAAGCCCCTCGAAAAACTTTCAAAATGATGTAGTTCAGGATAATCTGAAACTAACTGTAAGAAGTGAATATTAGTATCATTGTCAGTTTTAAAGCTAGAGTGAAGATACTGGTATCATATGAAACTAGAAAAATCGAAAGAATCCATTGGTACCAACAATGTCATACTAGCTTGTTGAGAAGGAGGTTAAATAACGCTCCAAACTTACCCTTAATTATGGCGAGGAAAAACTGGAATGGCCATGTTCGAAGGGCTCCCTTGACCTCTGACCTCCAGATATGTGAATGAAAATGGGTTCTATGTGTACCCACGAGTCTCCCCTTTACAGACATGCCCACTTTATGATAATCACATGCAGTTTGGGGTCAAGTCATAGTCAAGTCAGCACACTGACACACTGACAGCTGTTGCTGCCTGTTGGGCTGCAGTTTGCCATGTTATGATCTAAGCATATTGTTTTATGCTAAATGCAGTACCTGTGAGGGTTTCTGGACAATATCTGTCATTGTTTTGTGTTTTTAATTGATTTACAATAATAAATATATACATATATTTGCATAAATCATTAAATACTTGACAAATCACCCTTTAAGGTATATTTTAAATGTTTTTTGAGTTGTGATTACCTATGGCAATCATTCAATTAATTGTGCCTAAAACCTTGAACTGTCGTGGTGGCAGTTTAGAAAGCGGTCATATAAATAATTTTTGGATATGCAACGTGGAAACAAACAACATCATCCTGCTGATAAGGCAGATCAAAAGGTATGAAGCCTTGATGGACTACACAATGTAAATGTCAGCATAGCTGTCACTTTGTAGATAACATGAATTTTCTCTTTGTAAAAGCAGAACATGATGCACCTCTAAAGGTCTACAACTGTCTAATATTACCTGGTCTAAAGCTCTGAGTACACAGACAGCCTCGCTCTCTCCCACACCTTCTCACCTCGACTCTTACAGACCTGAGCTGACATCAGCAGGAGGCTAACAGCGACGCTAGCGAGCACACACTTGTCATCTGAGCAGCGTTAGCATAGCGCTGACAGCTAACAAGAGAAGACATCACGTTAGCCGGCACGGCGGCGTGCTATAGCGGAGCAGTTGCCTTCAGCCGGAGCGGCTGACTGCGCTTATGTAGCTACAGGTGTAGTATTCGTTCATGCTTAAAGAGTCTGACATTGGCAAGCGAGCAGCCGGCGGAGCACAAGCACAACACCTGACAGCTGCTTAATGTCAATGTGCTGCCGTTTCTCTCAGCAACAGGAGAGGACACAGAGGTGCTTCAGTTTAGGTGGAGGTAACACAGCGTGGAGGCCGCTGACATTTAGGAGTAGTTGGCTGCTTTTTTGCTAATCTTCCTGTTTTATTTCATTGTTTCTGCTTCTGCTTCTTTAGTTGTGGCTCTTCAGTAATGCTTGTTTCTTTATTTATTCCAATTTATTGAGATTTGGATTTTCTTAAATCTCTCTTACATCTTTCTTGAGCTTCTTTTTCTTGTTGCAGTTTTTTATATTTTAAAGGTGCAAACAATATCAAGAGAATTATTATTATTATTATTATTAGTAATCATTTAAACAATTCACAACACCTTTTAACTAACGAAATATTCTGCTTCAATCCATATTTGTCGGCGTTTAGCCTTTCAAAAACAACATTTTCACTGTGCTCAAAACTTATTTGCTCTCCTGCTTGCCGCACACAAAGGGAAGCCTGCACCTGTATTAACAGGGCGGTCTATCAGAAATCTGACAAATACTACATTACATTTATTTAACCATAATAACGCAAAATCTATTTCAGCTCTAACACGTAAGTATCTGCATTCGCTTGGCGAATACGTCAAGACGTTTATTTATGTTGACGAAACTGACGAGTTCTATTTATTAAAGAAAATTGACTAATTTAATACACTGAATCACCTTATTCAAATTGAGGATTTTGTTCGAGGATTTGCAAATTTTTCTTTTAAGGGTGGTAACGACAGTGTCAATGGTGAAATATTCTGCTTCAAACCATATTTGTTTGCGTTGAGCCTTTCAAAAACAACATTTTCACTGTGCCAAGGATTTGCAATTTTTTTCTTTAGGGTAATGACGTCAGAAAATATCGATGGAGGGCTCAGCTTTTCTCAGATAGAAGTAAGGGGCGGCTTCAAGGAAAATAGGTTGGAAACCACAGCTATAGGTAACACAAGTAACACCACGTTACTTGTCCACTCGTATTTCCCACTTCTATTGTTTTTCTTATTACTTTACTGTGTTTGTATTTGCAACGGCTGGATTTTCCCACGCTGATACATAAAAGTTAATCCATGTTATTCATCTAACTGGAAAACCCTCTCATGTTATAAACAAACAATAGTTTCTCCCTCCTGTACGGGTCACAATCTGCAGCCCAGATTCTCCCTCTGCCTCCCACCGGCTCTGGTTTTTTTGGCCTTCACCAGGCAGATTTTTTGCCGAAACAACAAGCAACATACTGATGATTAGAGCTTGGCGCATAATCGTCCAGAAACGAGTTTGTTTTGCGTGAAACAGGTGGCCACCCCCCGAGCTAAAGGCAGAAACAAAACCCCATTAACATGTATGTAGTGAAGTGGAAAGAGCTGTGAAACGTGGCCTCTGATGGAGAGAGGAGAGTATTGTGTGTCCTCATAGCAATATTCAGATGCACATAGACACTGTTTTATCTGTGTTGATGTTGTGTGGGAGTGTTGGTGAGCGAGTCGTTGTGTATGCATGTTCCCAATATGTTTTTTTTTCTGTACTGTATATCTGTGTTTGTGTTTTCAGTCGGGTTGTTTGGACCTCCTGCTGATAAAGGCCTCGCCATCTGCCTTTGTTCATCTGACATTTCCTCATTAATGAAGCTTGGCCTCCTCCTCCGCCTCCTCCCACCTGACTCCCTCCGTCCCCCCACCACCACCTGCCATTCCCCTCCGCTCCTCGCCTCCTCGCCTCCTCCTGCACGTCTATCAACCTTTCTGCTTTGATCTTCATTCTCTTCTTCCCTCTACTGTCCTGTCTCTCTTTCTACTTCTACTTTCTACTTCTCTCCGACTCTCTTTTCTCCTTCCTTCCTTCCTTAATCACACATGGTTATCGGTTAGAAAATTAGGCATATGTACCATTTGGTTGCTGGGTAAAATCTGCAATCCAGATGGGTGCAAGGGAGGAATTGACCAACCCTCTTCCCTTTGTTCAGTAACTACCATTAAGCAAGGCATTTAACCCTCTGGGGTTGCAGCAGTCTCCCACAATTGCAAAAATACTCACTTTTATCAAGTATAAAGTGACGTTACTCTGTAACAGACGTATGCAGCGACTTCCTGTCCTGCAGTGCAGCGTTCCGCTGTTTAAATGAGCCGTCACTTGTTCTCATAATCCATCCAGAGGCTTGGGATCAAGGAAACACTGTTATTTTTGGAAAGTATAAAAGGAAGATATTCTTTTAAGCCGTATAATTTTATGGATATGATATTTTGCTAAGATATTAATCAAATCAATTATGTAAATTTCATCGGCCGAAAAAATGGGATTGTTAAAAGTCAGTAATATCTCAATCTTTGTTAGTATGATATATTTTTCAAATGTTTTGAGAAGTTTTTCTGTAAATTTAACCAAAAAGAATGAAAACAATCTGCAAACACATGTTCGATAGTTTCCCCTTCACAATTCCAAGAAGTGCATCTATTTTTGTGAAGAACAACAACTTGCAAAGAGAGTAAAATTAATAGTAATAGTATATTATGGTAATATTTACTTGAGAGTAAATATATATCAAGATAGTTATCTGAAGTGTATTGAGCTACGTAAAGATACTGGCGGAAGTGACGCGGTCGGCAAAAGGGCAGAGAGCCGTGAAATAATGACTGTTCTATTGGGATAAAAACATAAATAGTTAGTAAATAGTTTGTTGTTGAGGATTTTGGGCTACAAATGTGAAGTAAACTTTTGCACATTGTTGTAGAAAATGAATGAATTGTTGAAACATTCAAATTCCGTTTTACTTTTTCTTTCGACTTTGTGGTCTTATAACTTTTTTATAATATAATGTGCAGCGTACCTTTTCAAATAGTCCATGTTGTGCTGAAGACAATGATATCAGTTACTTGCTTGTGCCTTAGAGTACTGAATGTATGCATGTTTATACATTAAGAGAGTGGAGGTAACACTGGTCCCAGTAGAGCTGCTCAGTGTCCGACTGTACATGAATAACTATGGAGTTAAAACAAGGAAGTCTGTCAACTGTTTCTCTCAGAATAACCTGTTGAATAATGAATCCTTTCTTGTTTCTGTCTCCCTCTGTAGCAGCTGATGAGAGAGCGACAGCAGATGGCCAGCCGTCCCTTTGCTTCGGTTACTGTAGCGCTGGAGGCGGGCGGTGACCACGAGGAGCTGCTACAGGTCAGCAACAACACACATACAGAAACACAACACACAAGGGAAATCATGGTGTTGCAGTGTGCTCATCTGCATTTCCATGCACGGATACTAACGCTGCTTTGGCCCTGCTGTAGGTTTGTGATAGTGTGATTGTGTGTGGATACAGAACAGGATGCTGACACTGTAAACAAGCTGGTAGTGCAACAAGTTGCTTTAAGAAAAGTTGCATTTATGGAAACTTATCTTAATTCAAATACCCTACACAACAGGGATGTCATACACTACCTGGTGCCGACATTTTTACTTCTGCGGCTATCCATAGCAACCAGATGCAATCCAAGCGTCTCAGCTGAAAAAAACTCTGCACTTCGTTGCCTTTCTGTGTTATGCATTGAACAAGTATTTAAATGTTATCTTTGTGATTTAAAAAGCAAAAAATATGCGTAATAATAGCCTAAAAATAAACTTATTTATATAGCACTAAAATCAGGTTGAATGTAGTCATTTGCAAAAAAAAACAAAACATGACAGCCTTAGTTTGGGACGCAGTAAACTCACTATCGGTTAGCCCTATTTTTCCCCCGATAATTCTACATTGTCAACAACAAATACGTGTTGAAATCGACAGGACGAGAGCTACTTAACGTTGACTAGCTCTCGTCCTGCAGATTTAAACACGGGAGGTGCCATTGATTTACATTATGATGCGTTCAGGGTCGATTCAGTAATGAGTATTGGCTGAAGGTAAATCTGTGTAAAATGTAGTTTTTGGTGAGAAACTTGAATAAATCCAGTAGTTTGAAGGAGACGTTTTCACAGTAATATAAAATAGATAATAAAGAGAGAATTATGAGCTGGTTAAATTCCTAACAAAAACCAGTATGTCATAATATTTTGGCTTTCCCTTGAAAAGCAATCTGAAAAACCACTGAGAGAAGCGTGTTTGTGATTGGAGGTGAATAGAGTTGTGATTCATCAGAGGTTAATAAAGACAGTTTGACATTAACTGACCGTCCCACAGTGCAGCGCACGGCCAAGTCAACATCGAGTCCTGTCGATCCAGAAAGAATAGCAGCGGCTCTTCCATTGTTTCCTGATTAGACCGTAACAAACACAGTGGATACAGAGCAGAGTGCTGTGCAATAAATAGTGTATATAATATAATATAATATAATAGTGTTCAGTACACAAACAAACACAGACTGAGAGAACTGATGTTTAGAGATTGTAGAGATGTAATGCATGTGAGTGGTCCGTGGCATCTGTAAATCAATAGAAATGACAGAAAGCGTGTGACACACAGTCGGGATGTTGCAGGCACCCTCACCTGTAGTCAAAGTTGGAAGCAACATTGGGGGGGGGACACAGACTACTGGGGGTCTGGGGGTCCTCCAAAAAGAAATTTTGAGCGTCAACCACTTCATTTCCTGCATTCTGCTGAATTTTTAATGCGCCAATTTCTGCATCAAGTTGTGGTGGACATGTCTTTATGTCTTGAGGTGAGAGGTCAAGGCGAGAAAACCGCCAAGCCAGTAAGTGTTAACATACTATAACGCTGACGAAAAAAAGACTAAAATGTAGTTTAAAAACATAAAGACTTTTCTTTATTTTTGTCACATTCCACCTTCTCTTCTTCTCTTCTTCTTCTGAGCCCCGTCAGTCAGGAGGACTCTGAGTATCTGCAAAGCTGCATTCGGAATCATTCAACCTGTGTTTTCACATTTTATGTGAAATAAGTTTGACAAAAAATGACAGAAATGTTCAATTTAATCTGATGACTAAACAGGACAAAGATTAAATAAGAAAAAAATCGCTGACAAAATTAAGAGAGAAAACATTTTGACTAAAATCAAATGACTTTACGATGACTAAAACTGGACTAAAAAATTGTGAGTTGTTGTCAACTAAAACTATGAAGGATAAAAATCACCAAAATTTATTCTAACTTCGGAGCGTTATTTCGCCTCCTTTCCAGCAAGCTAGCATGACATGATTGGAACCGATGGATTCCTTAAATTCATATGATACTAGTATCTATCCTTTGCTAGGCAGGTGCAGACAAACACATCCACCTCAGAGAAGTAGTGACGTCACCAGAGGTGGAGAGCTGAGGAGAGACAGTGCAGCTGGTTTCAACAGCACTCTTTCCTCTTAGCTGTCCGGTGTGATTCTCCAACATGCCGGCAGCTCACCTTCACCCAGCGAGCCCTAAAGGGTCCTCATGAGGCGGCGCGGGCCCTCAGAGAGGCAGCCGGGCCCCCGCTGCTCATATCAGCCTCTTGTTCAGAGATTACAGAGCTCACACCGTCCTTCTCCTGAGGGCGAGTTGTCCAAACGGTGGTGTCACCTCTGCAGTGAGATGTCCGTACTCAAAGACGAACACATGCAGGGTTTAGATAAACAGAGGAGGGTCAAGTGCGATGTTGGGACACAACGATGTGGAGGATTTAGTTTTACTTTTGTACGGTACTTTGTTTTACTGGCGTCCGGTAGTCGTTTTTTCAGTCCAAAATGGCGGAAGGGTAGGCAACAATTGAGTTTCACTACTTAGCGATATACGTTCTCTTCTTTCATTGCAGAGACACCAGTAGGTGATGTGGATAAACCAGTAGAGTCTGTTTAGACTGTGGGGTCTACTGTTTGTATAAATATTTAGGCAACATGTTGATGAAGCTTTACCTGTACGCTCTCATAAACTACCAATGTGTCATCTTTAGTTTGTTTCCCTGTTTAGCTAATTTACTTTAACATCGTACAGTTACACGTTGTTTAATGATAGAAGCTCCATGAAGCAGCTAAATGGAAGACACTAATTTGTCTGACCTTGCCTTGATGTGACTCATTTCAACGTATTAATAATCCTGATAGAGGCAAAGCATCATGGGAAGTGAACTGTTACCCCCCCAACCCCCCCTTAAGCCACAGTGGAGCTCAGTGACAGCTGTTGCAGGAGATTTACTGCGTACAAGAGGTCAACCGAGAGAACAATCACCCTCATTCATCAAACTACATGCAAACACATGTGCGCGGATTGTTAGAGAATACAACACAAACACTGCTGAGCCTCCAGTCCACGTTTGGCAGACGGACTTAAATGTTTAAATTTTATATTTCTGAATTTAACAACTTAATTGTAATGTTGTGATGCATCTGAAACATCTGTTTTTTACAGATATGTGATCCAATATTCAAACATATATTACACAACCTTAGCAGAGTCCTGTTAAGCCCATAGTTATATCCCTCGGGAAAAAAAATGCCTAAAATAACCCAAAATGAATCAGGACTAGCTCCTCAACCATAGGGCTTATATTCATATATCTGGTCTCATTTGAAAGGTAAGAAGCTGAGGAATATGAATTCATTGTAAGTAAAGTCAATTACATTACGATCGTGATTACAATGGAGTTGCAGTAAAGGAAAAAAAAAAAATTGGATTTTTATCCTCGCCTATAGTCTAAAATCTAAATTTAAAAGGCAATATCAGCATTAAAACCAAGATCCCACAGATAATGATGCAACTGAATGTGTTCTACTACTCTTTACTACAACTGTGACTACAAATTTGATGAAAATACAACATTTACAATACAATTTATAAAGATATACTCAGGGGATTTCCATGTTTTGGCCATGTTTAAATGTTTACACCATTTTAGAATAGGAAAAAATAACACATTTACACTGCATTAAAAAAAAATTCATAATGCATTCAAGAAATGGGCATATCTGTAAAGGGGACTCGTGGGTACCCATAGAAGCCATTTTCATTCACATATCTTGAGGTCAGAGGTCAAGGGCCCCTTTTGAAAATGGCCATGACAGTTTTTCCTCGCAAAATTTAGCCCAACTTCGTTTAGCGTTCTTCTCGACAAGCTAGTATGACATGGTTGGTAGCAGTAGATTCATTAGGTTTTCTAGTTTCATATGATCCCAGTATCTTCACTCCATCTCTGTAAAACATATTGTGATTTGAAATTCAAATTCCTCTCTACCCCGTTACCTGCTAACACAACATCCACCTCCACATATCTCCCCTCCCTGTCTGAGGTTTCATCTCCTCACACAGTTTGAGCTGAAGGTTATAGAGACAATGCTAGCGGAGGCTATCTGCACACGACGCTTAATTAGTTTTAGCTTCGCTTCGACCAGGTTGGACTCGGCTCAGTTCAGCTCGGTTCACGTTATCTCCGCCTCAGCCTGGTTTCCATTTCGTTCTTGAAGGTGAGAGACAATAGGGCGGAACGCTATCTTCACACTGAGGTTAATTACACAACATCTGGTTCATAGTCAAGCATGCAGCTTAGCATAATTGTGTAATGAATGAGGGAAAAGGGAACATTTCCACGCCGTCCCGCTATTTTATGTCGCGCCGCTTGCGCAGAGATGCAGAGTATGGTTAAACAAATAGAGTCATCATCACCCCATTTCATGGCATGTTTAGACAGCGAGCGAGGAACACAACACCTGTTGTTTCCACACACACACACACACACACACACACACACACACACACACACACACACACACACACAGTGATTTAGTCTGCACAGGAGGGAGAGGAGTTGAACTAGACGATGAAGATATAATTGAAAGGAAAGGAGTCTAGCGTGATTGATGGAGGATTAATGCATCAAAAATGTGTGTTATTATATTCCATCTCCCATCATATATCTCCGTTCAACATATTATAAACATATTTTACTTTCAAGCTATGTGCAGATTTTTCCATTGTAATATAATGGGTCGTTTTAAGACAAGCACCATTGGTACGAGTGCTGGGACGATCCACCCATCTCCCAATTCAAAACTATCACAATACTTGGGTGCCTATTCGATATGTATTACAGTTTTTAAGTATTGTGATTCAATTCCTTGTTTAATTTTCACTTTTATTTATTTATGTATTTATTTTTATTACTTTTAAATGTAATTATTTCTTTATTTATATATTTATTTTTTATTAATTTTAATTTTTTCCCCTGCATAAAATAAATGCAAAAAATAATAAATTAATAAATAATAAATTAAGAAAATACAAAAAAATAAATACATGAATAAATAAAAGGGAAATTACTTTTATTTATTTTTATTAATTTTAAATGTATTTATTTATTTTTGCATTTATTTTTATATAGTCATTTATTTTTGCATTTATTTTTTTCCCTGCATAAAATAAATGCAAAAATAATAAATAATAAATTCATAAATAATAAATTAAAAAAATAATGAAAATAAATACATGAATAAATAAATGGGGAAATTAAACAGAAGAGTAAATAAATAAAGGATTTAATACAATGATAAGTAAAGAAGCAAATTAAATTAATTAATCGATATATTTATTTTTAATATTATTTTTGCTACATTTATTGACATATTTATCGAGTCATTTATTTATTTATTCATTTATTTTTTGATTTTGGCAGGTTCAGTCCATAATAGTTATGAAGGCTGTTGCTATGATGCTTGCGGCTTTTTCCGAGAGCGAACGGTTCGCTGTCATGCCGAAGAGAAAGTCTATCTTTTCTAAAGAGCTCCTTCCTTTGTAAAGTACCCAGCAATGAAAATGATGCGTTCTGCACACGCCTCAAGATTTTTGGTCGTAGACGGTGGAAATGCCGATATAAAACATCACATTAGCGATATACAATAGCATGTCTGATGCGTGCATAAGCGCATACATGTGCACATGCATGAACATACACTTTTTTATGGTCATATTAAGGCACTGAAACCTCTGTCCTCAGTTTCAAAGTGCTGCGTTATGTATGCCTGTTTTACACCAGGACCACCTATACATGAACATAATCCAGGCAGCAACTATGTTCCCTACTAGAATGTAATTGGGAGAACAAATTAGTTTTATATAAACATAATTTCTAGGAGACAGGGTAACATGTAAGCATGTGTGCACACACATACCGTGCAGTAGTGCCCACCTAGTATCTGATTCATGTCCTCTGTAACCACATTATGTTGCCATATGGGGAAATATCTTTCCCAGAGTAGAAGACGACGCCATCCCCTGAGCTTCGCTCTTGAGTTTCCTTTCAGAAGCTGCAGCGTTCAAACCACCAAGTCTTTCCGTCTCTGTGAGAACAAACACTTTGAGGATCCATCACAATACTGTGTGTAAATGCATGTGGACGTGTGCTGTGCTCAGACTCTCCAGGACTCATAAGAAGATGAACTTAAAATGCTCTCCAGGTGGTTTCCCGTCAAAGACATCTTTCCCGTCCTCTGAAGACTTTAAATTATAGGTACTCTTGCAACAAGAGCCTTCTATCATTTCTATTTGAAGAAAGTTTTCTCTTGGGGAGGCGTCCGAGCTCGGCTAATCCTTTATAATGATACTGACTCTGACTAAAGACTTGCAATTACATTCTTCAAACAAAAGAAAAAAGTCTCCTGTCACGGTTGCGAGAAGAAAGTTTTCTCGTGGCGAGGTGTCTGTAACGGGTTAATGACACTAACTATGTGTCACAGCTGGAAGGAAATGTGTTGGCCTGTACAGTTTCATCTGCTCCGTTTCCAAAGGATGGAAACTAGAACTCTGAACTCACAGTAAAACACAAACCATATGCTATTTTTACAGCATCTAACTTTCAGGAACTTCTTCCTTTTCTTTCAATAGTTACATGTTGTTATGCTGCGTCCGTACTATTTCAAAGAGACGCTTCACCCAAACATATATAAAAACAGAACATACAGTATTGTTATCATATTGGCCATTCAGATTGTTTTTTATTTAGTATAATATAATTCCAATCTCCTGCATTGTATTGGATTGGAGGCAGAAGTCTCAAAACATGTAGTCTGTACTGATTGCAATGTAAACACATCCGTGTGAAAATGCTCCACCCACTGTATTCTCAATAATGTTTAGAGGGGATCGTAATTTCTCCTGGATTACGGTCACAGTTTTAAACTGTTGTAAACACGTGGTTAACGTTGTCAATTTAAACAAAACAGAACATAAAATGCAACAAAACTACTTGTTTAGGTTTAGGCAGCAAAACTAGAGACAAAAGACAACAAGTGTGCCAATTAAAAGCATCTTTTTTCGTTCCAAATTACACAATTTATTAGGAAATAATAATTCCTACCAAATTGCATTATTTATTTTTTTTCGGAAAATTATTAGGAAATAATATTTTTTACCAAATTACATTATTTTTTTATTTATTTATTTTTTAGAAAAATTATTAGGAAATAATATTTTGTACCAAATTACATTATTTTTTTATTTATTTATTTTTTTTAGGAAAATTATAAGGAAAATAATAATTCGTACCAAATTAAATTTTTTTTTTTTTTTTTGGGAAAATTATTAGGAAATAATATTTAGTACCAAATTACATTATTTTTTTTATTTTTTTCCTTTTTAGGAAAATTATTAGGAAATAATATTTTGTACCAAATTACATTATTTTTTTATTTTTTATTATTTTTTAGGAAAATTATTAGGAAATAATATTTTGTACCAAATTACATGATTTTTTTATTTATTTATTTTTTAGGAAAATTATTAGGAAATAATATTTTGTACCAAATTACATAATTTTTTTTAATTTTTTAACAAAATTATAAGGAAATAATAATTCGTACCAAATTACATTATTTATTTATTTATTTTCTTTTTTAGGAAAATTATTAGGAAATAATATTTTGTACCAAATAACATTATTTATTTTTTTCAGAAAGAAATTATTAGGAAATAATAATTCGTAACAAATTACATTTTTTTTTTTTTTTGGGGAAAATTATTAGGAAATAATATTTTGTACCAAATTACATAATTTAATTATTTTCTTTTTTAGGAAAATTATTAGGAAATTATATTTTGTACCAAATTACATTATTTATTTTTTTCAGAAAAAAATTAGTAGGAAATAATATTTTTTACCAAATTACGTTATTTATTTATTTTTTTTTTTTTTAGGAAAATTATTAGGAAATAATATTTTATACCAAATTACATGATTTTTTCATTTATTTATTTTTTAGGAAAAATGTAAGGAAATAATAATTTGTACCAAATTACATTTTTTTTTTTTTTTGGGGGGAAATTATTAGGAAATAATATTTTGTACCAAATTACATTATTTTTTTATTTATTTTCTTTTTTAGGAAAAATGTAAGGAAATAATAATTTGTACCAAATTACATTTTTTTTTTTTTTTCAGAAAAAAATTATTAGGAAATAATAATTTGTACCAAAATACAATTTTTTTTTTTTTTGTAGGAAATTTATGAGCATATAAAAATTCATATCAAATTGCTTTTTTTTCTTTTCAAGAAATTTATTTTGAAATACTAATTTGTACTAAACACACCCATATTACTTTTTTTTCTTTCTTTTTTTAGGAAACTTATGAGGAAATAATAATTTGTACCAACTTACATTCCTTTTTTTGTTTTTAGGAATGTTATTAGGAAAAAAATAATTTGTACCAAATTACATAACTTTTTTTTTTATTTATTTATTTCTTTTTAGGAAACTTATTAGGAAATAATAATTCGTACCAAATTGCATTCCTTTTTCTCCGGAATTTATTAGGGAATAATAATTTGCATCAAATTAGGAAATTATTGAACTCAACTGACAATCATCTCCACTTAAATGGCTAATCATCACTTCTTTGGCTAAAGAAAATAGTGATAACAACACCTCGCTCCTGAAACATAAACATCCATCTGTTTGTGGGATGTGTAGTAACTCGTTGTGTAGTAACATGCTCGCTGCTTCTTTTTAACCACCAATATGTTAAATAGCATTAAAAGCCGCTCCATCGTCATCAGTATACGTCCCTGTTGTTGCACCTAAAGGCCAACTCTCCCACTCCCAAACTTGATCAGAGCTTTACAGCGAGCCACGGCTGCATTACAGAACACAGGCAGAGTCATCAGCATAAATCGATGTTTCCGCTGCCTCCATAAAGTACCGCCGTCACGTCGTAAAAGCTGATGAGCCCGCGGCAACTAGCATCTGTACGCCTCCGCCTGCGGGAAGCGGCTCCCACCTTTAGCGCTGATTAACGGCGCTCTCCTGTTTTCACAATGCTATTTAAAGCAAAGAATGAATCAATTTCATATCTTGTGTTTTAATGTGGCGTATTTATCCTTCAATTGCGGGGATTTAATATGCCTGAGAAAGGAGGGCTGGTGGGCGGAGAGGGATGGATGGATGGACGGAGGGGGAATGAAGGGGAAATAAGCAGATAAAGAATATTTATGACACCTCGGTGTGATGTATGTTTGGTAGAAAAATACACAGCTAAATACTGATTTACCCCCCCACACACCACTGCAGGGCTTATCAGATTACAGCTTCTACTGTATGAGAAGAGATAAGGTACAAACACACATTTACATTCATCATGCACTCTGCTTATTTTGAATTCACCTGTGGCTGCAGACTCTCACACACAAACACATGTTATTAACTCAATAACTCACAACGCTGTCAACACTAACGAGGCTAAAACAAACCCATCCCTCTTCATGCTCTGTTTGCGCTTTAACAAAAAGCCCTTTTAGATTAGAGAAAGTGATTGTTTCAGTGGCTGGAGGAGAAACACCTGCAGCAGCTTCAGCTGAGCAAACGTACCGACGGTCTTCAACCGTCCCTCGTTCTCTCTGTGACTCGCCGTCCTTTTCTGTTTGTCGGTCTCTCTGAAAAATAAAGGGTGCACGAAGAGAAAACCATTCTCCTGACATACAGTACAAAAAGACCAGAAGCAAGTCTGCTTTTCTATCTTTTCTTTGTATTTTTTTTTTTTTACAACCAGCAATTTTATCATTTGCAGTTCAATAATTCAGGGTGAGGACAAAGATGTCAGTCAAGGAGAAAGCACCACATTGTTATAGCGCTGGAAAAAAATGATGGTTGAACTTGTTGACCCGGCTCAGATGAAACACCACAATAACCAGCTCCTGCTGAGACTGTAAAGGGGACAGATCATGAAAAACTCTCTCTCTTCAGTGCTTGTGCTCATACGTCTGGGTATCTGGAGCGTCTACCTGCCTACAAACTGTGAAATAAGACGACACACACAGTTTTTTGTGGGCCTTCTAGATCAGAAAAAATGTGATTCAACAATCTATTCAGATTTGGTTCCCCTTCCTATGTCAGATTAATGCTCATTAGAATATACCGCCCACAGCTGGAGAACTACCTTTGCAACGTATCCTCATAAAACGGTTCGTTATTCCTAATTTTTCAAAAGTTTTCCTACGAATGTCCAGCAACACGTGTTAATTTCTGCGCGTTACATGCATACAGTCTTTTCAAAATAAACTTCCGTCTTCACAGGAAACTACTTGGTTAGGTTTAGGACAAGATGGTGGTTTGGGTTAAAATAACTAAAGAAGAGTACGGCATTTAGGCCGTCACCATCTTAGTTTTCTGCTGTCACCATCTTGGTTTTTGGCCGTCGCCATCTTGTTTTTTTGGCCGTCTCTATCTTGGTTTTTGGCCGTCTCTATCTTGTTTTTTGGCCGTCTCTATCTTGTTTTTTGGCCGTCTCTATCTTGGTTTTCTGCTGTCACCATCTTGGTTTTTGTCCTTCGCCATCTTTGTTTTAAGCTAATAATTTGATCAAAAGTGTTGAGGATATTCAGAGACTTATTTTTGTGGAATAAATGATCCCCTTACTGACATGGTGTCGTTACGAGCTGAGAACCTGTTGTACTTTTACTTCCTTCTTCTTCCTCTCCTGCAGTGGAGACAAAGAGGAAACAGAGCAATAAAAATATCATGACTGGGTTTCAGTCTTAAAGTTCAGAGTTTTTGCAGTTATCTTTTTTCTTTCGTCCTTAGTCGTTTTTTTGTTCTTAGCTGTAAAGAACATCTTTCCCTTTTCATCATACGTACCTGCCACACATTTCAGAGAGAGCACACAGATGTTTCATGTGATCTCTGACTTCATAAAACCACATTTTATGTTCAGTCTTGAAGAGACACCGTCCACAGAAGTGTTGCTATCACAATGTTTCAGATATTCTGGACTATTTATGACCTTTAACAGTTTTTATAGCTGTCAGTCCAGACTCACTGCCCCACCTTTACCTCCTCTTCTTCAAGGGTGAAATAATAAACAACATGTGGATCTGAGATGTTTGACAGACATGTACTGTACATGTGCATCACTTTGTTCTTGTTTCTGTGGTTACAGCTGCAAGAAATATTAGTTTATTGACACATAGAGCATTAATAAATCCACTGGCTCAATGATAAGATATGTAAGATCAGACAGAGCAAGTTAGATTTAATTTGTTCTTCTTTGAGAGGTTAGAGATGGTTGCCATTTTTCTTGACCTCTGACCTCCAGATATGTGAATGTAAATGGGTTCTATGGGTACCCACGAGTCTCCCCTTTACAGACATGCCCACTTTATGATAATCACATGCAGTTTGGAGCAAGTCATAGTCAAGTCAGCACACTGACACACTGACAGCTGTTGTTGCCTGTTGGGCTGCAGTTTGCCATGTTATGATTTGAGCATATTGTTTTATGCTAAATGCAGTACCTGTGAGGGTTTCTGGACAATATCTGTCATTGTTTTGTGTTGTTAATTGATTTCCAATAATACATATATACATACATTTGCATAAAGCAGAATATTTGTCCACTCCCATGTTGATAAGAGTATTAAATACTTGACAAATCTCCCTTTAAGGTACATTTTGAACTGATAAAAAACATGTGATTCATTTTCGATTAATTGCGATTAAATATTTAAATCAATTGACAGCCCAGTCCCCCCCCTCTCTATGACCCAACCTTCGATAGATACTTTTATCTGGAACATCCTTTCATTTGGTCTACAGTTCATCCAGCTTTGTACATCTCTCTTTTTTTGCCTCCCTCACTGCAGTTTTCACCCACTTTCTCTCCCTCATTATTCCATCCATCTCTTCCCCTCCTCCTCCTCCCTCCTCCTCCCTCCTCCACCTCTTCCTCCTCCTCCTCCTCTTCCTCCTCCTCCTCCTCCTCCTCTCCTCTCCTCCTCCTCTTCCTCCTCCTCCTCCTCCTCTCCTCTCCTCTCCTCTCTCTCTGACTCTGTCCATCATGTAGTTTAGTGCCAGTTTCAGGTTCAGCTGACCAAGCAGGAGCTCCCATTATGTCCTCAACACTCAGCCAGTGAATACACTGTGTGCGTGCGTGCGTGCGTGCGTGCGTGCGTGCGTGCGTGCGTGCGTGCGTGCGTGCGTGCGTGTGTCTGTAGGAGGAGTAGATGTGAGCATCTCTGCTGATAAAGAGCTTCAGCAGGTTAGAGGTGAAGGTGTGCTGTGTGGACACATGTGAGCGTCTTAACGAACCTTAATAAACTATCTTTGTTACAGATGTGACTCACCCGGCCCGTGGGCCACGGCCAAGTATTCATTATAACAAATAATATAAATTAAGGATCAAATTTAGTTATGGAATGTGTTAGTCAGTGAAATCAGTCGTGTCAATGTGGGTGTGCTTGAATAATGTAGTGTGAGGTGTTGTGAAGTGAAAAGTTTGACAAAAGCAGAGTAAAAGGGGTTGCAGGCAGTCGGCAGAGAGAGAGAGAGAGAGAGAGAGAGAGAATGAGAGAGAGAGAGAGAGAATGAGAGAGAGACGCAAAGGAAGCTGAGCCTTTATATCCTATAGAGCACCGGGTCCTGGTGCTCCAGATCTGCTACCGACTCCAATCAGGCACCTTCAACACAACACAGACACGTTACTGACACATCACACCTCTGCAGATAAACACTTGTTACTTGTGTGTCCTACTGTTTCCACCCGGACACTAAATGTCTTTTCCTGGCGGAGGAGGAGATGCTCGTGACATCAATTATGTGTTGGAATAAAAAACTTCATCCAACAACCAGAAAGTCGTCAGATAAAGAGAGACGGGGAGGAAAGAAAGAAAGAAAGAAAAGGAGATAATGTGACAGACTGAATTGAAAAGCAATTAAAATGACTCACGGTGAACCTGCATGTATAATGTTATGTTTTAATGGAGGTGTGGGTGGTAAGGGTTGATTCAGCTCAGAAAGGCAGTAATACTGTAAACCGCTCTGTAGGTTCCTTTATGTTTTTTTCAATTGGCCTTTGTGCTGAATTTCATTTCTCCAGGAATCGCCCACGAGACTCTCATACACTTCCTGCTGGGCGGCTCGTGAGCTGGAGGATTTTTGCTCTGAGAGTAAATAAGTGTTTTTAGGTCAAAAAGTTTACTGGTCATCAGACTCTCTGGCTTCTCTAATGAACAGAACAATGCTCTAATAAAGCTCCGTAGCTCTAAAGATGGCTTTTGAGGAACAAAACCTCAAACCTAATTACCCCCTTAAAGAGCTACTTAAGGCTTGTATGGAGTGAAATATTCATCATCATTTTATATACATTCATTTGTAGTTCAGCACTACATTTAAGCTGTATTCCAACGTATCCTCACACAGCGGTTGATAAGATGTCTTACGAAAAGTTATTTTGATATTTTTTGTGCTTTTTCCTACAAACGTCGAGCGATCAGTGTACCTGTGGTGTTTAGGCAACAAGACTGCATGTGATTATAATAAAGTGGGCATGTCTGTAAAGGGGAGACTCGTGGGTACCCATAGAACCCATTTACATTCACATATCTGGAGGTCAGAGGTCAAGGGACCCCTTTGAAAATGGCCATGACAGCTTTTCCTCGTCTAAATGTAGTGTAAGTTTGAGGCGTTATTTAACCTCCTTCATGACAAGCTAGTATGACATGGTTGGTACCGATGGATTCTTTAGGTTTTTTCTAGTTTCATATGATACCAGTATCTTCACTCTAGCTTTAAAACTGAGCCCGCTACAACCTAAAAATCACAAGTTGCGTTAATGCGTTAAAGAACCTAGTGGTGTTAAAACGAATTTGCGTTAACGCGTTATTATCACGTTAACTTTGACAGCCCTACTGGGAACGTTATTTGAGAAAGGGGGTTAAGACAGAGCTGCTGTGTGAGTGAATGCAAATTAGATTACTATGTAATGTGAAAGGTTGTAATTCTACTGTGTCTTCTGCGCTTCTTTGCAGTCTTGAATTGTGATGAATCGTGCAAATAGGAATAACAGCGTTGAGCTCGGTTGCACACACGAAAAGTGATAGAAGTATAAAAAAGAGATCTTGAAAAAGAGAAACCTTTCACACCTCCTACCACCTGGCTTAAAGCAGGTGATGTTGTCCGTTTGGCTGTGATTCTGTGGTTGTAAAGGAGGCTTTAAGACACTACTAGACGATCTGACAAGCGCTTTATTTGAAGCACAACTAACGTTTTTAAATTTCTAGATGTAGGCGGCGGTTCTGGAGTGTGGAACCGAGCTATAGTGTGATACCTGGCTTCCATCTTATTCCTCATTAGGTCATTTCCTCAGTTTACAGCCTTTTCTTCTCTCCTCCTAATGATGAGAGTGTTCTCCTCTTTTGTCCTTGATCGATATCTCCTCTTCCTCCTCCTCCTCCTCGACAATCCCTCAGTACTGAAGATGGAGGGGGAACATTGTGTATTTCAGGAATGATGATGGAGCATTGTTAGGTGTGCACACGTGTGTACATTTTATACAATACAAGAGCATGTACGTGTGTGTGTGTGTGCATTCAGGTATATATATTTGTGTGGAAGCAACTGCACATCCTTGGCAGCCAGAAAACACATTAATCTTTCCAACAGTAATAGTGAAAGAAGTGGAGAGGACAGAGGAGGAGGAGGAGGAGGAGGAAGGGTGCATGAAAGATATACTCCACCTCCCAAATTAAGAAGAGGCAAAAAAAAAAAAGCAGAAGTCTGGTTTTCATGAGGCATTAGAGAGATGATTAATTTGTGGTCTCGGAGAGAGAGAGGGATGGAGGGAGAGGTTGTGAAGAGGCCCTTCTGTCCTCCCTCGCCGTAATAGGATTGTTCGCTCACCGACTCGCTGATTAAAATGGAAATTCAACGCAACCGCCGACTCGCACATCTCTCCCTCGCTCTTTCCCTCGCACACAAACAATCCGTACGATGTGGTTAATATGCAGGTGTGTGCAGACGAGGAGGTGATCCGGAGTCCCTAACCGAGGACCGGAAGAAGAAGAAGGAGGAGGAGGAGGAAGAGGAGAGGAAATGAAATAAACAAGTAGATAAAAGAAGAATAGAGGGAGAAACAGAGGGTGAAAACAGAGCGACAGACAGAATATGGTGGACGTTTAGGCAGGATGAGTAGTGAAGTGGGAGGAGTTGTTTAAGGAGTAAAGTCTGTTTCGTTGTCTGCATAGACGTTCGTGTGCACTGGACGGAGACTTCTCATATTTTGATTTCTTAGATGTGTTTATCAGTTGCGTATATGAGCAGTGGATGCAGTTTATTAGAATAAGAAGTAAGGTCAACATGAACAATGAGGTATAAATGTAGTAAAAGTGATGTCATGTTAAATGGAGGGTCCATCTGCGTTTGTTTTTACGTTTTTTTAAATGTTAACGCCCACTCAGCAGTGACGTAGGTTACCACAGTAAGCTAATCAATAAGGTTATGAATAATGTGAACGCTAGCACTAGCTGAGTCAACGTTAGCGGAGCTGAGTTTGGAAATAACTGAAAGGTTTAGTTTGGATCTTTAGAAGTAGGGTTACCATGTTCTGAGAGGTAAAATTACTGTTTTTGTGAATGGAGTCTGGTGGCTTTGAAGAGAACGATATAACGGCTTCAGTTCCTCTCTTCTCCTCTACTCTCTTTTCTTTTCATCTCCTCTTTTCTCCTCTCTTTTTTCTCCTCATCTCCTTGTCTCCTTCCCTCTCCTTGTCTCCTCTCCTCCCCTCCTTTTTTCCTCTCACTTTGTCTTGTTTCCTCTCCTTCCCTTCATCATCTCCTCTCCCCTCTCACCTCTTTCCTTTCATCTCCTCTTTTCTCCTTCATCCTCTCCTCTCTTCACCCCTCTCCATGTTTCCTCTGCCCTCCTCTCTTTTCCTTATCTTCTATTTTCATCTCCTTGTTTCCTCTCCTCTCCCTCTCTCCTTGTCAACTCTCTTCTTGTCTTATATCCTCCTGTCTCGCCTCATCTCCTTGTTTCCTCTCCTCTGCTTTTTTTCTCTCCTCCTTGTGTACTCACATCTTATCTCCTCATTTAATGTCCTTGTTTCCTACTCTCTCTTACTCTCTTTTCCTTTTATCTCCTCATCTCCTCTCCTCTCCATGTTTCATCTCCTCTTTTCTTCTTTAACCACTCCTCTGTTTTCTTTCATCTCCTCTTTCATCCTCTCTTCTCTCCTCTCCTCGTTTCCTCTCTCTTCTCCTGATCTAAACCTCTCTGTGTGTCTTCGCTGTGTTGATGTATTTCAGATGTGAGTGTGCAGCGTTGTGAGGATGAAGCCGGAGGTCGGCCTGCAGGATGCCGTCACAGAGACAACAAAGTGTCCGCTGTAGAGGCTCTTTCTGTTTACTTGTTGTTTACCAGATGTAGGTGACAACAAACTGTTTATGAGACATGAAGCAGCGTTTATGGGGCGTAGAGAAGAGAGAGGAAGGGGGGAGAAGGGACGCCATATCTCCTGTTGGATCTCAGTGATTATCGGGATAAAGGTACCACTTTGTGCCGGAAAATCTCCTCTCACGCTCAAAGCTGGAAGGGATTTTCTTTTTTCTTAGAAATACCGCAAACATGTCCGCCTGCCTGCCTGCCACCCCACCGCCCCCCCAAAACTGCCTCCCTCTCCTCAGGCTGGGAGCTGAATCCTGATAGAAATGGCAAACTGCACTTTTTATTTATTAAAAGAAAACAGCTTCCTCTCAAATGCCACAAGGAGGGAACAGCGCAGCTCGCTCTGTAGCTGTAAAGGTCAAAGGTCGTGAGCGGTGTGCACTGTTTCTCTGTCGGTTGGTTGAACAGATTTGCAGCATTAACTGCAGGTTGATCTGAAATAAATGTGTCACAAATGACACTGATAGATGTGAAAATGGTAATTTGAAGTGTTTCTCCAGGAAAAAGGGAAAGTGAACCAACACCTTTGTTCTCCGTCGCGATCTTTATTTGAATATAATAATCACCTCTTAATTAAACATAAATGTCTCTCCATCTAAATCATTTTTACTTTCTGCCAAAAGGAACAAAACAACACAAACGACTGAAACCTGCCAAAAACACATCTTTTATTATGCAGAATAACAACAGAGAGACAAAGTTTTTTAATGCTGTTAAATGTTTATTTACATTATGATATGTGTAGTAAACAGACCTACTTTATATTTATGGCTGGAGCACCGACAACTAGAGGGCTACAGGTGCTCGAAATCAAACAAAATTTGGCGCACACATTAGAAGGGCTAAATTTCGTTATCTGATGATTGTGTGTGGCAAAGGGGCCTCGATAGCGCCCCCTAAAAAACTTTCGTTAAAGAAGCCCTCGCGGTACGTGTCATCTAGATGTACCAAATTTGTTAGGCACATGTATAACATGTATACTTAAAAAAAAGTCTCTTGGGACCATGCTCTAAACCCAACAGGAAGTCGGCCATTTTTAATTTTGTGTACATTTTTTGTGTAATTTTGGCCATTTCCAGGCTCTGTACTTTAACAAGCTCCTCCTACAGATTTAACCTGATTAACTTTGGACTAGGTCAGTACAATCTGGAGACCTTTGTGATGAAAGGTTATTAAAACTTTGAGCTTTCATGAGACGGCCGGTCTGATGTATAGCGTCAATGTCTAGCTGTGAACATGCATGTTAAGATGTAAACAATGTGAAGCATGCTGCAAAAAGATTGCCAAATTTAGAAAAATAAATAATGTTTATTTATGCATAAATGCATGCTTACATTCAGAAGGAACACTAGCAAAAAAAATCCTTAAATTAAAAGAAATAGGGTTACTAAAACATGTTGTCACTTAAAGTGGGATATCAGATGGATAAGCATCACACACACACACACACACACACACACACACACACACACACACACACTGTGATCAGCAACATTTGCTCTCCATCCAGCCGACTCCCCGCGGAGGACGGTGACAGATACAGACAGACAGAGAAGAGGAAAAGGGGGAAAAAAAGGGTTTTGGATGCAGCGAGGATTGGACAGGACAATTTTCTGCCCCGCGGGGGTTTGGACATGCATGGGCGGTCTAATCCGCTAAGGAGGGCGCGACGGGGGGGGGACTCTCCACACCTCAGGGGTCAGAGAGCGACGGAGGGTTCGTTCCTGTGACTGTGGCGGTCTGAGAGAAGGGAGGCCGGTCGAGGTTACAGCACGTTCAAAGACCCTCGATCCACCGTTAAGCCCTTTGTGTCAGTTTAAAGTCACCAGGGAGGAAGAGAGAGAGGGGATCAGTGATAATTCACCACTTTAAATAACCTACATATGTTTGTTTTATTCCCCCTGGAAATTCATTTCTACAACATTGTAGTCAAACTTTGTTTTTACTGTTTGAATTGTAGAATCAAGCTAATAAATAATGCGGTAATGAGTTAATTTTTTCAGGTATTTTAAATTTTGTTTTAGTCACCTACTGAACAAGACAGTCTCACAGCAGTTTGTGAAATAGTCACGAAATTTAATACATTTGACTTGTGTACATAGACATGAATTTCCCTTATTACCGTGATGCTCAGCACGACTTTCAACAACGTATTTTTCGTGCGTTTTCCTACGAATGTCCAGCAACACGTGACGCACGTGTCAGTTTATGCTCCATTCTTTTCAAAATAAAAGTACTTAGTTAGCTTAACGAAGTCTATCTTTTCCTAAACCAAACTGTCGTTTTATTTTGAGAATTTAACTATTAGTTTTATTTTGAAAAGCTAACTAAGTAGTTTTTGTCACGTAACTTCCGGTGTTATTTAAACTCAAACCGCAATCTTTTCCTCAAACTAACTAAGTACTTTGTTGCCTAAACTTAACCAAGTCGATCTTTTCCTAAACCTAAGTAGATTTATTTTGATAAGCTAATTAATTGTAACTGAGTCCCAATAAAAGGTTTATTTTTGACCATAAAATATGAGATTTTTGCTTAAAATGTTGGTGAGAAAAGTGAAAAATCCTGATGTGAAATGTTCCATAAAACATTTTTTTTATGCAATATGAACTCAAAACTTTTTGTGTTTCTGCCTTCTCAGCGAACAAGAAGTGATCATATCTCAATTTAATATTTATTTTTTTAAATGTAGAACCTGAGTAGATTCAAAGAGGGAATCAGGATGAAGGATTCAGATTTAGATTTTCAGATCTGATTAAAATATCTGTGTCTTTTTACACAGTTTCTTTGCTCTGAACAGAGAAGTATTAAAAGTGTAACATCCAGATAATCAGCGTGACAAAGATCCTGCCGTGTGCTGAGATTGTGCCGCAGGCTTCTGTTGATGTGAACAAAGATAAGACGAGCATCGTTTCAAGAGATGCACCTGATATCTGAGTTCTAGTACCTTCATTTTTCTCTGGTTGTTAAAAAGCACAAAGCTCTATTTAAAGAGGCGTGCTCCCAGTTCGGAGAAGCAGACAGGACTACCGGCATGTGTGAGCTGTTTCTCATCCCAGTAAGCAGTGATGTAGCCGGTCAGAAGATATCTGGACGTTACTGAAAACCTGTTCTATATGTTCTTTAGGCATCTAGGTAACACAATACCTCTGTTTCAGCAGCATATCCATGAATAGATTTCACCATGTAGTTCAGACTGAAATACAGTCACTGACAGTCTGGTATTATGTTACCTACATGTCTAAAAAAGTTACCCAGTGTTTGTCTGGCCGTGTGTTGATGATGTCAGCTGGAGAGGATGAGTGTTCAGGTGTAGAAAACGAGACAGACAGAACCGGAGAGACGGATAGATGCAGCGACAGAGAGAGGAGGTCATTAGGAGGAGGAGATAGAGAGTGGGAGTGATGGGAGTAATGGGCAAGACGGAGAGGCCTGACAGTGAAGATTGTAAGGGACAACGAGGAGAGAGAGGAGCTGAGGAGGGAGGAGAGGATTTCATCACACTAGTCGTGTTTCCATACACTTATTGTTATGCACATTTTGAAGTATCTCATTAAGCCTGGCCCAAACTAAAATATTTTTCAAATCTTACCAGATGTGTAAAATGTGAGAGAGCCCACACATAACGACATGTTCCTATAGTGTGTGGAGAGCAACGATTCCCCACTAAAAAAACATATTGAACTTGTTCAATATTTACCATTTGAGATCGGTGCGGCCAGGATGGACTTCTGAGCAGATTGGAGGATGTAAGAAACACTCTTAACATACCTCACACAACAGGAACATCTGGAAATATCATCTTTAGATCCATCAAACAATCAGGGATTTGCTGATGATCGTCGGGAGGAATCAAACCCCAAATCAGCTTGATTCTCGAGAAAAGAAAAGCTGTATGGAAACGGCAACATTCAATAAAACTTCCAAAAAGTTTTTACGCTCGCTTGAGGTTATTTTATCGAAAAAGAGGTGATGCACTAAATGCGATATGGAAACGTCTTTGCCAAATAAGTTCTGACGTAGAAAACATTTAAGTCACATGGCTGATCAGCTGTTTCTGGATATATATTCAGTACTCAAAGTGGGCCGTGACTTTTTCTTGCGTACCGGCACTTCTCACAAGCTGCCGGTATTCTTCTCTGCCCTCTCCATATCAGGTTCTCTACGAGATTCATAACGGAGATTCATAACAAGCACATTAAAAACGGCAGTATTTCACGAGTCGGGAGTGAGAATACGTTGGCATGACCCCACACCTGTCCCCGTCTTTTCTGTTTCCCGACGTCTTATGTTCAGTCTGCTACTCCGAGACGTTGCTGTCCTCATCACGTTTTACAATCTCAATATATTCCACAGCAAATACAGAGCAGCACACTCAGAGTAGATTGTATTTGCAGGCCTTGCTTGCTGTCCACCAGTAAAATTACTTTCTTATTTTGATGGTTGGTTTAGGAATTTGCACTTTAACACAACTGTGATTTTGCGCCGCTGCGTCCAGAGTAGAAATTCAGTTAGGAAACACAGCCTCAGAGACAAAAAGCAGCTTTTCAGAGGAAGATCAACTTTTGGCCTCAGACAGTTTACCCATCATGCTCCTGTAGCAGAACCCCCCCCACACCTGTAAATGCTCCACAATTGACCACTTTGTTCATCCAGAGGACAAAAACGCGACGAATGCTGCAACGACTGTTAGTTTGAAGTTGGTAGGAGGAGATGAGATGTGGATGGAAAAAGTGGAGAGCAGGAAGGAAGCAGCGAGGAGGGAGGAGACACTTTGTTGACTGACCTCGCTTCTCCTGAGACAAATTTATCCTCTTTTTCTCTGTTTGTTGTTTTTGACAAATGAAAAGCAAACAGACAGAAGAAACGGACTCGAAAGACGGCGTAAGGCGACCTTGTCTGAGTCTCCGGTTTTATTTCTGGTTGTTCTATCTGTAAAAGAAATAAAAGAGTTAGAGGAAACTTCCCACACAGCAACACTTGCGTAATGACAGAAACTTTTCTTTTGTACAACAAAAGCACGTTGACGCAAACATGACCAGGAGGATTACACAAAGATGCATTCACACTTAACTGTACTTACGCAGTGCCGAAAGTCCAGCAATATGTGTCAATTTATGCTGGTTACATGCATACAGTCTTTTCAAAATAAACTTCTGTCTTCACAGGAAACAACTCACTTAGGTTTAAGCAACAAAACAGCTTTTGTTAGGTTTAGGAAAATATGGCGGTTTGGGTTAATATAACTCCGTAAGTGGCGTTACTTACTTGACAAATAAATCAATGTTGACGTCTGGTTTCACACGGGACACGAACAGCGGTCTCCTGGTGAAAGTCTGGTGTTGTTTGACCCAGCCGTCCACCCCGACCTCCTCCCTACACGGCGTTCACCGCTCTTTTCCTGGTTCATGATTACGTTAATTTCACACAGATTTTGTGCGATATATACAAATTACAGTGCATTACTTTTCTTAGGTATAACTACGAGCGGTGTATGAGACCAGCCTGACACAAGACAAAAATTAGATAAAAACAAAATTGTACGTCCTGTACCTCAGTCTCCATCAATAATAGTAATTATTAATAAAAGATTGCACCAAAACACTAAGAAATTGTATGGTTAATAACAAGATTCCTTCTGGATTATTTCCAATAATTCCTCCTAGACTGAAGGACTGATGTTGTTCAGGATTGCCAAGTAGCCAATTTCAACATTACACACAGTCAGCAAAAAGTGTTGTCTGGCCTTAAGAGGCACTCGGTATTCAAATATAAATAAAACGAGAGAGACGGAGAGACTCTCTCTCTCTCTCTCTGTTCTCTGCAGCTCTACTTAGTGGCTGTCAGCTCAGAAAGCTTTTATACTGGACAGACAGCTCAGCAGTGTTTACTATTGACTTCAATGGATACCTGGACTCACCTTCCTCCTAACCTCACTAACCTCACTAACCTCACTACTCACCCTCTGTTTTCTTCTCTGTTCATCTCTACCTCTCTCTTATTAGTTTCTCTCTCTCTCTCTCACTTACTGTGATTATGTTGGGAAAGCAGCCAGAGAAATCTCTCACAGTCACCACATCACCCTCCACTCTGCTTCATCATTTACTCTCTCACACACACACTGGCACAAACACAACATATGAAGACTCAGGAACACACAAACATCTCCGCAGCCTGTTATTAACCATTGAGCCCAGCACTGTTCTTAAGTTGAGCATACACTGTATGATTTTAGCCCGTTTTCTGGCACTAATTTCGAGCCGCACGACTCATTTTAGAGTCGGTTTTCACTTTTACTTAATTCGATTTTATGTTGTTTTTTTTTCTTAGTTTGTTCCTTTATTTAATTCCCCCCCTCCCCCAGTAGCTTGGGTCTTTTTAATTTAATTTCAGATCATGTTCAAATGTATTGTATGTAAGGGATAATGTACGGCTAGCCGGTCATTG